>CAUYLG010054290.1:0-86570 GCA_963573385.1 Cacajao melanocephalus
CACGTCAATATACATGGGTTTTGTGAATTAAAAAACCTCCATAAATAATAAATAAATGATTTTCAGTATGGGAAATTAGAATGTTCAGATGAACAGGAAGAAGAAAAGAAAAATTTCCCTCCATCCCAACATCAGGCAAGAGTGTCCTTTCTTCCCCATGGGTTTTTACCCATATGGACATATGTAAATACATACCATATGTCCAAGAGGGACAGGATAACGCAGGAACTGGATCTGCCAACAGCCTGGATGAGGCTGTGAGTGGATTCTCCCAGAGCCTCCAGAGAGGAACGAGCCCTGCCAGCACCTTGATTTCCACCTATAAGTGATGCGGGCAGGTGAGCCTCCAAATCAGGGCTCTTGGCTTTGCCCAGGAAAGAAGTCAAGGGTGAGCCAGTGGTGCAGAAAGCAGCCTTACTGAAGCAGCAGTGCACAGCAGAGGTGCCCTCCCTGTGAGCAGGACCCCCCACAGGCAGTGTGCCCAGAGCCGCAGCAGCGTATGGGCTGCTGGCAGCTGCACTTACAGCCACTATTCATGCAAATTAAGGGGCAGGTATTTAGAACTTTCTAGAAAAGGGGTGGTGAGTTTCCAGAACCCTATAACTTTCAGGTTGCTGCCATGGTGTGTTGCCATGGCATTTGTAAACTACTATGGTGCTGGTGGGAGTGTCCACGTTAGTGAGCAGTGAGGGCAGCTAGGGGTTGCTTTTGACTCCATCTGCTGGTTTCTGGTTTCTGCCAGCTTCTTCACCACATCTTGTTTCAACCAGATCCTGCTGCCATCAGCAGGGTGGTGACCAGGGTCCTGACAAGTGCTCTGAAAACAGGTGCTGCTGATTTCCTACCTCAGGAGGGCCGGAAGCAGAGAACTCGCAGAAGCTGCATGATGAAGAGTAAGAAAATAAATGTGTGCTGCTTTAAGCTTCTTGTGACAGCTGCAATAGGAACCAAGGCGAAGGCAAAGCCCACTCTTGTGCTCTGAATTCTCCCCTCTTCACCCTTCCAGGACTTTGTCTCATTAGGCGTCCTTTCCTCTGCATCATCAGTTTCTCCTTCACTGGGTCATTTCATCGGGTTATGAGCAGCCTATAATATGGCCCTTTTGAAAAATCATCCCTTAATTCCACCTCCTCCTCCAATTACCATCTGATTTTCCTGCTTCTCTCTTCCTTAAAACTCCTCCGAAGAGTTGCTTCTACTTGCTGTCCAACCCATCAGTAATTCCCGTCGTTTCAGCCACAAGGATCTATTCAGAACTTGACCGCTTCTCCCTGTGCTGCTAATACTCTGGTCTTTGTTGGCTTCCCATTGTAAATAAGAGAAAACCCGTGTTCCTTCTGTGGTCAGGAAGCTACAGGACCCTCTGTAGCTTGGCCGCTGCCTGTTTCTTGACCCCCATCACCCACACTCTACTTTGTTCATCAATCTCCAGCCACACTGATTTTCTTTCTGTTCCTTAAACACTCCAGCACTTTCCTGATTCAGGACCTTTGCACTTGCCTGGAGTGCCCTTCCCCCAGAGCCCCACATGGCTTCCTCCTCTTCATCATCCTCATCTCAATTCAGATGACCCCTCCTCAAAGGCCTCCCTTACCAAGGCAGAGCTCCATCCTTCTGTACCATAATACTCCATATCATTTCTTCCTTAGTATTGATCAGGATCTGAAATGATTTTTTTTTTTTTGAGATGGAGTCTCACTCTGTCTCCCAGGCTGGAGTGCACTGGTGTGATCTCGGCTCACTGCAACCTCCACCTCTCAGGTTCAAGCGATTTTGCTGCTTCAGCATCCTGAGTAGCTGGGACTACAGGTGCATGCCATGACACCTGGCTAATTTTTTATTTTCAGTAGAAACAGGGTTTCATCATGTTGGTCAGGCTGGTCTTGAACTCCTGACCTCATGATCTGCCTGCCGCAGCCTCCCAAAATGCTGGGATTACAGGCATGAACCACTGTGCCCAGCCAAAATGATCTTATTTTTATATTTTTATGTGTTTATTACATGTCTCCTCCCATTGATGTGAGCCTCAAGAGGGAAGAGACTCTGTTCCATTAACTCTTACCTCCCCAGCACCTCTGCCTGGCACATAGGCATTACGTAATGCATACTTGTCAGCCTTGCTGCCCATCTCTTCTCTAGTGCTGGCCTTATCTGTGTCTTGCCAGGACTGCTGTCTCCTTAATGCCGGCCTCTGCCTCAGCTATACAGGTTTAATCTGACCACACCCCTGCTCCATGTCTGTCTTTCATGGCTCCCTGCTGGCTTCAGGACACCCTCTGCCACCCTGTCCAGCCTCACCTGTCATCTCTTCCTGATCTGAAGCTTTGTGGTAGGCTAGCCACGTCCCTCACTCCCCACCCACATGCCAACTTCTGTCTCTGGGCTTTTGCCACTGCACTGCCCTCTTTCTGGAGCCCTGTAGAATTTTGCCTGGCGTGGTGCATCCTTTAAGATTCACCAGGGGCGGCCGGGTGCAGTGGCTCATGCCTGTAATCTCAGCACTTTGGGAGGCTGAGGTGGGCGGATCACGAGGTCAAGAGTTCAAGATCAGCCTGGCCAAGATGGTTGGGCCCTGTCTTTACTAAAAATACAAAAATTAGCCTGGCATGGTGGCAGGTGCCTATAATCCTAGATATTCGGGAGACTGAGGCAGAGAATTGCTTGAACCCGGGAGGTGGAGGTTGCAGTGAGCCGAGATTATGCCACTGCACTCCAGCCTGGCAACAGAGCAAGACTCTATCTGGAAAAAAAAAAAAAAGAAAGAAAGAAAAGAAAGGGGGGCATGACACCATCTGACATACCCTCTCGTGTCCGAGGATTTTTGTCTCTTGTGATTAAAAGTAATAAACACAGTCTATCTTGGCACGGAGATACTCCTCCCCAGCTGACAGCCCCAACCATGGGCCTTCGACTTGCCTCTCAGCCTTGCCGTCTGGCCCTTCAACTCAGTGGCTGTTGGTCAGAAATGAATGATGATGTTTTATTTGCTATGAACTTATTGTGATGTTTGTTTGTGTGTATGACAGGTAAGACTGGTTTCTCAATTAAATTAGAGCATATAAACTTTGTCTTAAAATACATTTATGTGCATTTAAAAAGAGAACTGATTCTAAGAAAAAATATTACTTGTAAACTAAAAATAAAATTATAAGCCCCTTGCAAACTGAATGGATCCCTTAATGGCCAAGGGGACCCCAGAAAAACCTTAAAACTGAGCTCCCAGCCACGATGGGACAGGAGATCAGAAGCCTCGTTACACCCCCTCCTTTTTGTGGTTCAGACACAACAACTGACCAGCATTACTGTTAAAATAGAGATAGTAAGATGGACATGATGGACTCTTTGTGGCAAATAGATGATAAATTATAAACAGGACCTGGCCGGGCGTGGTGGCTCACTCCTATAATCCCAGCACTTTGGGAGGCAGAGGCGGGTGGATCACCTGAGGTCAGGAGTTTGAGACCAGTCTGGCCAACATGGTGAAACCCATCCTTACTGAAAAAAAAAATCATCTGGGTGTGGTGGGTACCTGTAATCCCAGCTACTGGGGAGGCTGAGGCAGGAGAATCACTTGAACCCGGGAGGCAGAGGTTGCAGTGAGCTGAGATCGCACCATTGCACTCCAGCCTTGGCAACAAGAGTGAAATTCCACCTCAATAAACAAACAAGACCTAAGGCCGTGCCAGGCAAAGGTTAAGTCATGCACCCCACATTTAAAGAATCAACTCTGTTCTCACTGCCACAAGGCTTTTCTTTTTAGCAGCTGAACAAGCATTGGCCTTGAGATAAGCAATACTGAAACAATTTGCAGTTCCACCAGATGTGACTAACTGACCCCCAACTCCCATTCCACCAGCCATAACTGCAGCTTTGATTGGACAAGAGACTGATTTCAATAACTTTCTCCAGATAAGAAGACCACAACCATGGCCAGCCCCTGCCTGTTTACAGAGGTTGAGCACAGAGAGCCTTTGTGTCCTGAAAGGCCTTTTGACGATTAGGGCCTAACTATAATACATTTACATGTTCAGTCTCCCCCTAGAGCAAACATGGGTCATATGTGACACGCATGTTTGTTCAATATGGATGTGTCAGGACCACCTTTATGACAATTCTTTTGTTTGTTCTTGAGACAGGCTCTCTTGCCCAGGCTGGAGTGCAGTGATGCAATCATGGCTCACTGCAACCTCAACCTCTTGGGTTCAAGCCTCCCACCTCAGCCTCCTGAGTAGCTCGGACTGCAGGCATGTGCCATTACCCCAGCTAATTTTGTATTTTTTTCTTTGTTTTTTTTTTTAGAGATGGATTTCACTATGTTGGTCAGGCTGATCTCGAACTCCTGACCTCAGGTGATCCTCCTGCCTCGGCCTCCCAAAGTCCTGGGATTACAGGTGTGAGCCACTGTGCCTGGCCTAATTTTGTATTTTTTGTAGAGACGGAATCTTACTCTATTGCTCAGACTGGTCTCTAACTCCTGGGCTCAAGCGATCCTCCTGCCTCAGCCTCCCAAAATGCCAGGATTGCAGGCAGGAGGCACAGTGCCTTCATGAATATTCATAGCTCCTCCTGTAGCCCGTTGAATATGTATTTTTAGCCAGACTGGTCAGCATAAAGCTCTAGCCCCAACCCCTTCTCTTTCAAGGTGCTTGACCAGTGGCACACTTCTCAGCCTGCAGATGGCCACCTTGTAGGCTGGAACCTTTTACAAGAAATAAAGTCTCCCCTTTTTCTAAATGTATACGTGTGTGTGAATGTGTGTGTTTTAACATAGGTAATAGCACAGATGATGGGAAGATATGGCAAATATCCACTGCAGAAGAGGGGGGTTGGGCAGGGGTTCATTCAGAGGAGTTAAAGTTGGACTCCCAGAGCTCCTGCTTGGAAGTGCTTTGGAAACGGTTACCCTCATTTTTCCTCTCAGGGACAGCATTGGCCATCTAGGGGAAACAGTGTGAAATTACAGGACTTTTTTTTTTTTTTTTTTTTTTTTTTTGCTGTTGGGAGTGCAAATTAAGGTCAGTGGAATAATTTTCTTTTTTTGCCAGAAGGTGAGAGAGAAGACCTTAGTTAGAATTTCCCAGAAAACATTTTAAATGTGTTGCAGGCCATTTGAGCAATCCCAAAGAAGCCCTTATAGAAAAAAGGCAAAAGGAGAATGGAAGATGTGAAGTCTATTCATAAATATTCCAATCTCCTATTTTTTGAAAGCTTGTAGGATGACTGTCCTTCTCCGCCTCTCTACGCATCTAGGCCCTGGCTTTGTGGGCTTGGGCCTGGGGTAGCTGCACGGGACTCCTGCCCCGAAGGGCCCTGCGCCTGGGTTTGAAAGCTCTGTGGCTGCTGTCTTGAAATTCCTAACAATTTTATCTTTAAATTTGTATTTTATAAGTGAAGTCTGATGGGACAATGGGCACGCATGGGGGGCTTGGAGCCTGAGCCACACATGGTGTCCCTTCCAGCACCTTCTTGCCTTTGGACTATCTGGGTCCCTGTACCCTATCCCCTCACCCCCACCCCAGGGCCTGAACAAGTATGCACTCCCCCCACACCCCAGTATCTCTGCACCCATGAGTACCCTTTCAGCTGGCTCTGTGCCTGGGGGCCCTTGTCCTCCTTCCAACCTGCTAGTGATTATTGTCAGGGCTCCAATGGTTACTGGTAAACCTACATGCCCACTGCCGCGCTCCCTGTGACAGCTCAGTGGGTAGTGTGGAGGACTGAGAGAATCTGCCATAGACACACGCATGTGTCCCCTAGGCTCTGATGGAGTGTGAGTCTCCGTTAGGAAATTTGTTATTACTGCTCCGTGACAAACCATCCCCCAAAACTAGCAGCTTCAAACTTGGTGACATCCTAGCTCACTGCAGCCTGGAACTCTTGGGCTTAAGCGATCCTCACACCTCAGCCTCCAAGTAGCTGGGATCACAGGCATGCACTGCTACGGTCAGCTAATTTGTTGTTGTTGTTGGAGATGGGGTCTCCCTAGGTTGAGCTGTTCTCAAATTCCTGAGCTCAAGTGACCTTCCTGCTTTAGCCTCCCAAAGCACCAGGATTACAGATGTGAACAATTATGCCCAGCTCAACAATAACATTGATTTGTTTATTTATTGATTGATGATCTCACATGTTTCTGTGGGTCAAGAACTTGGGAGTGGCTTAGTTGGGTGGTTCTGGCTGTTGCTGTCAAGATCTCCATCCAGTGGGCCCAGCATCAGAGGACTTGTCCAGGGCTGGAGGAGATGCTTTTGAGATGGGAGTCGTGGCTGTTGGCAGGAGGCCTCAGTTCCTTGCTGGCTACTGACAGGAGACTTCAGTGAGTCTCCGTGTGGCCCTCTGCACAGGGCAGCTAGCTTCCCCCGGAGCAAGGGATCTGACAGACAGCAAGAAGGGAGCTGCCAGGCCCCTTATGACCTGGTCTCAGAAGCTACGCCAGCAACTCCACCATACTCTGTTTATTAGTGAGTCACAAAGTCTAGCTCACTTTCAAAGGGAAAAGGGCTCATGAGCCTTTATGATTTTTTTTAAAGAGACAAGGTTTTGCTCTGTTGCCCACGCTTGAGTGCAGGGGTGTAATCACGGCCCACTATAGTCTTGAACTCCTGGGCTCATGCGTAGGCGTCCCACAGTGACGGAAGAGTATTAAAGACTCCATGCATTTATCTTAACAGGAAATTTTTAAATTCAAATAACTGCGAGGCTTCTATCAGAAAATAAAGCTCTAAGATTTACTGAGAGACATCCATGAAGGGATTAATTAGCTAATAGTAGCCACCAGGACCCTCAAGTGACAGGAACTTTTTTTTTTGAGGCAAAGATTGAGGGGGAAGTACAGGAGTTCCCATACATGTCCTGCTCCCCAACATGCACAGCCTTCCATACCAGTAACATCCCCAGTAGCGTGGGGCATGTGTTATTACTAATGAATCTACAAGCACATGTCATTATTGCCCAATGTCCATAGTTTCTGAGGACCCACTCTTGGAGTCATACATTCTATGAGTCAAGACAAATGTATAATGACACATATCCACCAGTATAGTATCACACAGAATAGTGTTACTGCCCTAAAAAAATCCTGTGTGCCCCACCTGTTCATCCTTCCCCATCTCCTAATCCCTGGGAACCACCGATCCTTTTACTATCTCCATGGTTTTGCCTTTTCCAAAATGTCATACAGTTGGGACAATATTTAGCCTTTAAAGATTAGTTTCTTTCACTTAGTAATATACATTTAAGGTTCCTACATGTCTTAAAATGACTTGATAGCTCATTTCTTTTTTTTTTTTTTTTTGAGATGGAGTTTTGCTGTCTCCCAGGCTGGAGTGAAGTGGTGTGATCTCGGCTCACTGCAGCCTCCACCTGCCCCTCCCAACCCCAGGTTCAAGCAATTCTCTTCCCTCAACCTCCCGAGTAGCTGGGATTATAGGCACCTGCCACCATGCCCAGCTAATTTTTGTATTTTTAGTAGAGATGGGGTTTCACCATGTTGGCCAGGCTGGTTTCAAACTCCTGACCTCCACCCGCCTTGGCCTCCCAAAGTGTTGAGATGACAGGCATGAGCCACTGTGCTCAGCCTTGAGTTAATTTTTCCGAAGGGTGTAAGGTCTGTATCTATTTTTTTTTTCCCATTTGGATGTCCAGTTGTTCCAGCACCATTCATTGAAAATAATATATTTTCTCCATTGTGTTTCCTGTGCTCCTTTGTAAAAAATTAGTTGACTATATTTCTGTGGGTATATTTCTGGACTATTGTGTTCCATTGGTCTATTTGTCTATTCTTTTGCCAATACCACACTGTCTTGGTTAGTGTAGCTTTAGAGTAAGCCTTGAGGTTGCGTAGTGTCAGTCCTCCAACTTTGTTTTTCTCCTTCAACATTATGTTGTCCATTCTGGGTCTTTTGCTTCTCCACATAAACTTTAGAATCCGTTCATCAATATCTACAAAGTAACTTGCTGGAATTTCGATGAGGATAGCATTTAGTCTATAGATCAAGTTGAGAAGAATTGACATCTTGACAATATTGAGTCTTCTTGCTCTTAAACATGGAATCTCTCCCCATTTATTTAGTTCTTTGATTTCTTTCATAATAGTTTTGTAGCTTTCCTCACATAGAGCTTATACATACATTTTTAAAGATTTATACTTAAGTATTTTATATTGGGGGTGTTAATATAAATGGTATTGCGTTTTGAATTTCAAATTCCACTTGTTCATTGTTGGTATATAGAAAAGTGATTGGCTTTTGTGTATTAATCCTGTAGCCTACAACTTTGCTATAATTGCTTATGTTTCAGTAGTATGTTGTTGGTTCTTTTGGATTTTCTACATAGATTTTCTACAACTTTGCCAATGATATGGTCATCTACATAGAAAATCTTTATACATTTTATTTCCTTTTCTTGTATTATTGCATTAGCTAGGACTTTCAGTATGATGCTGAAAAGCAGTGCTGAGAGAGGACATCCTTGCTTTGTCCCTGATCTTACTAAGTGTCTAGTTCCTCACCATTCCATGTAAAATGTTAGCTGTGGGGATTTTTATAGAATTTCTTTATGAAGTTGAGGAAGTTCCTCTCTTTTCCTAGTTTGCTGGGAGTTTTCACCCTGAATGGATGTTGGATTTTGTCACGTGCTTTTTCTGCATCTATCGAAATGATCATGTGATTTTTCTTCTTTAGCCCACAGATGTGATGTATTGCTTGATTTTCAAGTATTGGACCAGTGCTACATATCTGGGATAAATCTCACTTGGTCGTGGTGTAGACCTCTTTTTATACATTGTTGGATTTGAATTGCTAATATTTTGTTGAGAATTTTGCATCTATATTCATGAGAGATGTTAGTCTGTAGTTTTCTTTCTTGAATTGCTAAATTTTGTTGAGGATTTTGCAACTATATTCATGAGAGATGTTAGTCTGTAGCTTTCTTTTCTTTTTTTTTCCTTCCTTTCTCTTTCTTTCTTTCCTTTCTTTGCTAATATTTTGTTGAGGACTTTGCATCTATGTCCATGAGAGATGTTAGTCTGTAGTCTTTCTTTAGGATTTTGCATCTATATTCATGAGAGATGTTAGTTTCTTTCTCTTTCTTTCTTTTGTTCCTTTCTTTCTGATTTTGCATCTATATTCATGAGAGATGTTAGTTTCTTTCTCTTTCTTTCTTTTGTTCCTTTCTTTCTGATTTTGCATCTATATTCATGAGAGATGTTAGTCTCCTCCTTCCCTTTCTCTCTTCTCTTTCTTTTCTTTTCTTTCCTGTGTACAGTCACTTTTCCAGGCGCTTAGCATAATTCACTGAACAGAGCAGACAGAAATCGTTGTCTTCCTGGGAGCTTCCATCCCAGCTGGGAGCAGCCGGCCCCACTGGACATCACTGGGCAGGTGCACACGGCACATGCATGTGCTACTCCTGCAGATTTGAATGCATCCTCCTCTGCTGGGGTGGGGACTGCCACAAAGGGCCAGCTGAAAAAGCGCATGGACTTTGGTCTGGTGACCTCCTGGGACTAAGGGACGAAGCTGGCCACACAGAGGGGCCTCCAGAGCAGGCAACCCAGACCGGGGCTTCAGTCCACGGGGGCTGGAGGGCCTGCTTTTTTTCCAGAGGGGCCCTAGAGCAGAAGGCGGCCTCTTCTCCTCCCGGCGGTCACTACTGGGACGCGGCGGCGGCGACTGTCTCCCTTGGTGGCTGCTACAGCTCTCTGGGCCGCAGCGAGAACGCGCCGCTGTCGGTTCTCGGGAAGTCGAGGTGCGAGATCACGGAGGCCAGCACCTACCTCCTCCGCGCGCCCGGCGTCGAAGGCCTGGCCCGGCCCCAACCTCCGCTGACCCTTCATTCAGGACTAGGAGCGTCCTCTCAGCGAGGACCCTGGGGAAGTGGTAAAGCTCTTCCAAGCCGATGCCCGAGCAGGACCTCATGATGAGCCGCAGCGGCGGTGCCAGAGGAGCATGAAGTCCCTCCACTCGCCGACTCCTGCACCGCGCGCAGCTGCGGGGAGCGCCGCCTGCGGGCCCGGCCGGAGCCGTCTACCCAGCTGTGGCTGATGGAGGGCGTGTCATCCTGGAAGGAGCCGGCGCAGACTGGCCAGGAGCCCCAGGCAGGCGCCCCGGCGCAGCCCGCGAGCAGAGCCAGAGCCTCCCTGGCAGGGACGCGCTGCGGGAGGCAGCGCAGCCGAGAAGTGGGCGGCGGACCCAGAGCGAGTGTGCCGGGTAAGGAGCAGGCAGAGGGTGAAATAAAGGCCCAGGTCCCCGGCGACGCCTCCTAGTGGAGGGACAGTCCTCTTCCTGTGGGAGGGCCCCTCGTCGAGGGCGGGCGCACACCCCAGCTCCGGGTTTGGATGGCCAGGGCGCGCCTCGGCCTTAGCAGGTTGTGAACCCGGTGGTGCCCTACGTTGGGCATCAGCACCGTCTCTCCCGCCTCGCGCGTGAGCTCTAGGGCAGGCCGCGAGCCGGAGTCGCGAGTGCAGGCGCGTCGGGAGCCCCGGGGAGGTCCGGCCGTCGGACAGGCAGTCGTGGGGTTCTCTAGGGCCTCCCGGTGCACTTGGGGACGAGGAGCCGCTTCTCCCTTCCGCGGGCGCTGCGGGACCAGCTGGAGGTGCGGAAGGCGTGGGCTAGGAACCCGGCCCAGTTGCCCGCAGGTCCTGCGTAGACCAGGCGGGGGCGCCCACGTCCAGCGCGCCCTGGGCCAGGAAGCGCACGGCCGGGCTGACGCATCCCTCTCCGAGGGCCCCTGCACAGATGCCAGTCCCGGAGGTGGCGACCCCTCGAGGCACAGCCGCTCTGGATGCGCTCCTCCCAGCGGCCGCTGCAGTCTCTGAGGGGCAGGTGCTCTTGGGGTTCGGACTGTGTTCCTGGAACGCGGCTCCCGGGTCCGCCGCGGTTAGTCCAAGTCGCTCCGGCTGCAGGCCCGGGAGCAGCGCAGGGAGGCGCGGGCTGCCGGAGGCTGTGTGGAAGTTGGCGCAGGAGAAGGCGCGAGGCTCCGGGATGAAGGCCACACCCGGCACGGCCGCTGCTACTAGGCCTCGGAAGTGGCGCCCCGCGGGGGCGCGGCTCGGTCCATCAGGCGCCCCGGGCGGCGGACTGGGACTGCCGGGAGTCGAGACCAGGCCCCTAGAGCCCACGCCCGCACCCCACTTCCGCCGGGACGAATTGTAGTTTTTTTTCTTGTAATGTCTTTTCTGGTTTTGGTATTAGATCATGCTGGCCCCATAGGACGAGTTAGAAACCATTCCCTCTGCTTCTATCTCTTGGAAGAGATTGTGGAGAATTAGTATGATTTATTCCTTAATGTTTGCAGGTAGAATTCAACAGTGCACCCCTTGAGGCCTGTTCTTCCTGTTTTGGAGGATTATTAATTATTAAATTCTGTAATAGATTATCTGTTTCTTCTTGTATGAGTTTTGGCAGATTGTGTCTTTCAGGAAATTGATCTATTGAACATAGATTACCAAATTTGTGGGTGTAGATGCTTCATAGTATTCCTTTAATAGCCTTTTGATGTCTGTGGGCTCTGTAGTGATGTTCCTCTTTCATTTGTGATATTAGTAATGTGTATCTTCTCTCTTTTTTCTTTAATTAGGTTGGCTAGAGGCTTATCAATTTTATTGATATTTTTTAAGAACTGGCTTTTGGTTTTGCTGATTTTCTCTCTGATTTTGTTTTTAATTTCATTGATTTCTGCTCTAATTTTTATCATTTCTTCTTACTTTGGAGTTAATTTACCCTTCTTTTTATTGTTTAATGATATAGAGGCTTAGATTATTGATTTTAGATATTTTTTTCTTTTCTAATATATGCATTCAGTGCTATACGTTTTCCTCTAAGCTGTGCTTTTGCTGCATTCCACAAATTTTAATACAATGTATTTTAATTTTTATTTAGTTCACAGTATTTTTTTGTAAAAGGGACAGGGTCTCACTCTGTGGCCCAAGCTAGAGTGCTGTGGTGTGATCGCTCCTCATTGCAACCTTCACCTCCCTGGTTCAAGTGATTCTCATGTCTCAGCCTCCTGAGTAGCTGGGATTACAAGCATGCATCACCACACCTGGCTAATTTTTGTATTTTTAGTAGACATGGGGTTTCACCGTGTTGGCTGGGCTGGTCTAGAACTCCTGACCTCAGGTGATCCCCCCCGCCTTCACTTCCCAGAGGTAAAGGGGCCTTTAGTGATGTGGTGGTGAGGTGTGGTGGGAAGGGATGTATTCTGTAGTCCTGTGATTAGACCTCAGTCTTTTAGTGAGCCTGGGCCCTGGGCTGTGAACTTCTCAGGTTTTCTTTCCCTTACGTGGGACAGGATGGCTGAAGGGACCGGAGTTGGGTATTTGTCTTCCCCCACTTTGATTAGCCTCTAATAAAACCCTAGTGGGTTAGGCCCTGGTAAAATACTTTCTTTCGATGGCAGGCCTTGTTAAAAAGAACAGAATGTCCTGGCATATTTAAAAGTGGTTACTTTGCTCTGTTCCTGTTGGAAGCATGAGGGGACTTTTTCTTCTATTTTCACCATGAGAACGTAGTAAAGCACCTAGAGGTAAAACTCACAACAGTGTGGGGGTTCTCTTGTGATGAAGTCCCCTGCAACCGGGGACCCCTGGAGCTTTTAACTCTCACCTGTCCGCAGTGAGCTTTACCGCATGTGTAGGTTCATGTAGCCACCACCATGATCAAGACACAGGGCAGCCCGCCCAGCGACCGAGCTAAGACACATGGGAGCCCACCTGGCCTGGGTCCTGCAGGCAGTACAGAGCCTGAGGTACAGGGCCAGTGGGCTCTGTGGAGATGCAAGGAGCAAGCTGGCACATCTCCGCATGCTCAGACCACCTCCCCAGGGCCCAGCCCTGCACATGGCCCTGAGGGTCCTGGGGCCCATCCCCTCTGGCTGGACCAGGGGAAGGGTGGCCCTTCTGTGGTGGCCACTGGCCTTGCTCTCTTTTATTCCATTTCCAGAGGAACCATCTGAAAGTTGGTGGGCTATATTTCTTTGCTTAGGCATTTGCAGTGGCAACTTGAGAGAAGGCCAAGGTGAAACCCATCATCTTTGCAGCCCTCCCTCCGCCTCCTCCTCTGCCACGCCCCTCCCCACAAAGGTTCAGAGCGAACTGGACTCCCCTGACTCCTGCAGTTTCCCCAGGCATCCCGAGGCTTGGAGAGACCCCTGCTGGTTGGGCTCTTACAACCCTTCATTTTACCTCCATTTAGCACTGGTTTCACCCCCATGGCACTGTTTGGCAATGGATCTTTCTCTCTCATGACATTTTAAGCTAGGTGAGATGGGGCATCTTGGCTTACTCCTTCCTGCAACCCCCTGACACAGCTCAGGAGGAGGGGCTCGCAGTTCAGGAGTTAGTGCGTGTGCAGGAGCAGGGGCTCCAAGCACTGCATTCCTGGGGCCCCGCTGGTTCCACACCTTTGTTCTTGCTGTTACCTCAGATTCTATGCCCTTCCTTCCTCTCTTTGCCTATCTAAATCCTACCTCTCTTCTATTTTATTATTATTTTTTTGAGATGGAATCTCACTCTGTCGCCCAGGCTGGAGTGCAATGGCTCAATCTCAGCTCACTGCCATCTCTGTTACCCTGGTTCAAGCGATTCTCCTGCCTCAGCCTCCTGAGTAGCTGGGATTACAGGCTCCTGCCACTGTGCCTGGCTAATTTTTGTATTTTTAGTAGATATGGGGTTTCTCCATTGTGGCCAGGCTGGTCTTGAACTCCTGACCTTGTGATCCACCTGCCTCGGCCTCCCAAAGTACTGGAATTACAGGCGTGATCCGTTGTGCCCGGCCTCTACCTCTCTTCTAGAGCTGGCTCAAGGCCAGCTTCTACCAGGGAGCCTATAGTGATTGTTCCTTCCTTGGAATTCCTTCAGCCTTTCCTAGTCGTCAGCAATTTCCTGGGGTGTGGAGTGCTTCCCTATGGACCAGGTATCCCAAAGGTCAGGCCCAGTCTTGCTTGCAGCAGGCATTGGTGGGAGGAAAGAGACAGTGCTGAGAGGTGGGGAAATCCTGAAACCCTGGGGAAGAGATTCAGGGTCAGACTTGGTCAGAAAGTGGGTACCTCTGCTCTGATGGTGGGAGAGAGAGACAGCATCAGCTGCAGACTGATCCAGCAACTGCAGGGCTTTAATGTAGACTCTGGAGGCAGTAATGCAGGGGCTGTGAGGGAATATGGAGGAGCCCAAGGAGCCCAGTGGCTGCCAGGCACTGCAGTGGGAAGCCCTGGGCTTGCGTTCAACCTTGGAAGGAGCCAGCAGAGACCCAAGTTCTGATGATCTGACAGTTGTCAGACTGGCTGTCAGTGGTTGGGCTGATCACGGAGGCTGGTCCAATGGCAGTCAGGCTGAGCAGGGTGCCCACAGGATGGTCCAGTAACCTCAGCCGGAGACGAGGAGGGGGTTGGTCAGTGCAGCTGCTGAAGAGGCTGGTGCTGAGGGCTGTCTCTGCAACAGCTCACAGGCAGCCAAGCCTTGGTGCAGGGCATCCAGGATGGCCGCGGGGCTGGGCCTCAACTCTGGATGGAAACAGCAGGCAGGGAGGGCAGGATCAGTCTGCAAACCTTCACCCACAGAGCCACTGACCCTCCTCCCAGAAACCCAGCCACTCTTGCCCCCTGTGCCCCTCCCCAGCCCTGCCCAGCTTCCTCAATCTGTGGACCACCTCCCCCTGAGGACCCCAGAGAAGGGGCTTGGGGCACACAATTTCTGATCTCCTCAATGGCAGGGACTGCTCAGAGCAGTGGGCACACCTGAGGTCTGCCCAGCGGTGCCTGGGGAGGTCAGCAAGCAAAGGGCTCTTGGTTGCCCTGTCAACCTGTGAAGCCCTGTGAGGCAGGAGCTTGGCCTGGCTGCACCAGGCATAAGCTGCTCCTGCAGTTCTGCTCCCCAAACTTCGTCTAAACTTCGGGGCTGTGTTACTGAGTGCTTAGGGGAGATGCCTCAGGCTTGGGCACTGCTAGCACCTGACCCCTGTGCCTCCTCTCTTCCTCCATGGGAAGAAGATAACAACTCCTTCCTTCTAGGGCCATTGTAAGGATTCAGGGGTTGAAAAACTCTTGGGGCATCTCCCCTGCAGGTGGCTGAAGTGTTGTCAGTGGGCGCCCACCTATCCCCTCACTGGGCTTCTGTCTGGCACTTCTTCCTGGGGCTTCTGTGCCTCTGCTCTTAGTAAAAGCCCCTTCAACTTTCTAAAGCATGCAGGGCAGGAATAACAAGATTGTTTAGCAGACAACGCTCAGGATGGAGCATGCTGGAGTCTCCTCCTCAGGACACCCTCCAGCCACTGCCTGGGCTCTGAGATACTGGGGTGCTCTCCTACCGTGCGTGGGGTCCCTGAAAGCATCCAGCGTGCTCAGCAAAATCTTCCCCAGGGCTCTTTTCGATATGTTCTTAAAAAGAAATGGAGACAGGGCTGGATCAGACTGTGGCGGCTGTGTCCCTATTCAGTCGACGGGACCTGGTGGCCCCTAGGGGCTTCCGGGCAGCTCCCTGGGGATGGATAAAGTCCCTCCCCCTCCCTCATCCCTTCTTGGCCCCCTACCCCTAAGCTGGCCACGCTGCACTTCCCAGAGACTCTTGGAGGGTGAGTAGGGCAGTGGGCAGGATCACATACATAAAGATTACCATCTGTGCCCAGGTAGGCATTGGGAAATAACCCTGGCTAAGAGGATTTTTATGCATTTGCTCATTTTGACTTTATTTTATTATGCTCATTTTAACTAGCAGAGAAAAGAAATGCTGGGAAAGAATCCAAAATTTGCCAAAGCCACCCAGCTGGGAGGTGGAAGGAACACATCATCTAGCATGAAGCTGCATGGCCCATGGTCTCTGCTGGGAACCACTGCCCTTCCCTGCCTGGGCTAGCATTGGTCACTCAGGGCCCAGCCCCAGGTCTCTGCTTGCCCAGGATGTGTGACATTGGGTTGGACCTCGGCAGCCCTGGGTCCCAGGCAGCCCGATGTACAGGGAAGAGCTCACTTTGGAGCCCCACAGGAAAACCTGGGTCTTCCTCTTTCTAATCCCTATAGCCTTTCTTCTTCCTTCTGCTGCAGTGGCTGGAACCTCTGCTTCACATGAAAACAGTGATGAGTCTGATTTTAATTTTAATTTCATTCTTTTTTTGAGATAAGGTCTTACTCTGTCACCTAGGCTGGAGTGCAGCACGCAATCTCAGCTTACTGCAACTTTTGCCTCCTGGACTTCAGTGATCCTCCCACCTCAGCCTCCTGAGTAGCTGGGACCACAGGCATGTGCCATAGTGCCCAGCTAATTTTTGTATTTTTTTTTTGTAGAGATGGAGTTTCACCATATTGGCCAGGTTAGTCTTGAAGTCCTGAGCTCAAGCGATCCACCCACCTTGGCCTCCCAAAGTGCTGGGATTACAGGCATGCGCCACCACGCCCAGCCACATCTGATTTTAGGGGGATTCCTCTGAATACGTCACCAGTCAATGTGAGAACTGCATGAAGTATTTGGCTGAGAGCCCTTATCTGGTGATGGAAGATCCCTACTATTCTTAAGTTGCTGAGGGATTTTATCATCAAAGGAGATTGAATTTTATTGACTTCCTTTTCTGCATCAACTGAGTTGATCATCTGGTCTTTCTCCTTTAATGTGCAATGTGGTGTATTTTGGCAATAGATTTTTGATATGGAATCATCCTTGAATTTCTAGGATAAGTCCAACTTGGTCATGTTGCATTTCTTTAAACACTGCCAGATTTGGTTTGCTAGTATGGTATTTAATAATTTTGTATCCATGTTTAAATGTCATGTTAGTTTATAATTTTCCTTTTTTGTCTTTCTTCTATTTATCCTCTTCTGGTTTTGAGAACAGAACCAGAAAAGGACACATACAAGAGTTTTATTAGCTTCATAAAATGACCTGGGGAGCTCCCCTCACCCTATTTTTGGTTGGTTTCTCTGAGCCTCCATGTCTGCATCTGTAAAATGGGATAACAGCTGCCTACTGTGAGGAGAGCCTAGAGCCTGGTGCCTGACACAGCAGGGGCTCCCTCCTGAGAGCTCCTTTCCCTTCCCTGAGTGTGCCAGCTCCTGTGAGCCTACCAGGTCCCGGAGCCTCTGCAGGAGCTGCAGCACATCCACCAGCTTCTCCTCCAGCAGGGACAGCCGCACCCTCTCAGTCTCCACCATCTGCAGCTCCAGCCTCAGGTGCTCATTCTCTTCCACCTTCTGCTGCAGCTCTGCCTGGGGAGAGAGAGGGGCTCAGTGCTTGCCTTGCTGGTCTCCCCTAGCCTTCCAGGTGACTGGATCAACTACTCTATCTCCCTGAGGCTAGTGCTGAGGCCCAGAGAAGCTGAGTGTGTGGCCTAAAGCCACACAGCAGGTTAGACTGATATGAGTTCTGTATTTTGTTTCCTAGTCTAAGAACTCCATTCTCCCTTCTCGTCTCTGTTTTTGTTTCTTTTTAATAAATTAATTTTGGTGGCAAGCAGCAGAAACCAATCTGGCTAGTTTACACAGAGAGGAAATTTATGGTAGGCTAGTGGGCAAATCCCAGAATGGACTGGCAGCTGGAGAACCTCAGGAATGGGACAGGGTTGAGACAGTGTGAGTGTCCCAAGCCTCTTGTCCAAGAGTCACAGCTGAGAAGGACCCTCTCCAGCCATCCCCAACCCCTGGCACAGAAAGCCCCAGGAGAGGGGCCTGGTTGGCCTAGCTGGAGTCATGGATCCACTCTTGGCCAGGGGGGCCACCAAAAACATCAGTCCCACCAGGTAACACTAGGATGCCAGGCAGTCACAAAGTGCTATGTGGCCACCTGCATTCTAAAGCAGGCATGCCAGGCACAAGGCAGTCCCTTCCCCTGGCACCAATGGAGGGAAAGAGAAGCAGTGGAAAGTGTGGTGCCCCAGGGTGCTCAGGGTCCACTCTGGGCTTGGGCAGGAGGAGGGAAGGCCCAGTGCTCCACTCTCTAGGGATGGGACTGGAAGGCTGGCTAATTCAGGGATCCACCAAGCCCCCTGTTTCCTTGAAATGTTCTTAGAAAAGGGGTGGTGGCTGTGCCCTACAGAGCTTTGTGACTGCCAGTTTATTTCCTGATGGCCCACAGCACTGCGCCCTCCCCAGCCACAGGAGCTGTGACTTTCCTGAGGGGTGCCTGGGCAGGCAAGATCAAGGCCTCCAGGAAACCAGAGCAGTGGTGGAGAAAATGTAGAAACAACTTTCAACCTAGGAGACCTGCACAACACAGAAGAGTGTTAGAAACAGGGACAGCCGTGGCGCATGTTTGCTGAGCGCTCACCACAAGTGTTCACCTGTTTGATACATGTAGAATAATACCATTAGTATGCCCATTTCACAGATGAGGAAACCGAGGCACAGAAAAGTTGAGTAACTTTTCCAAGGTCACACAGGCAGTGGAGTCAGGATTTGAATCCCAGCAGTCTGGCTCCAGCACATAACCATCATACCATGCTGATTGGCATTAATTAGCAGCCTTCTCTGGGGAGTAAGTGAGGGGTGCCCCTACCCCAGTGCAGGGGTTCCAGAAGCTGAAGGTGGTGCAGACCTGATCTCACTGGAAGGTTTAGCTGCAGCCACACTGGCTTGCCGTGTGATGACATTCAACTTTGTTTCCTTTTGCGCTTTTCAGCAGAATGTTTGCATGGTCCTGGTGTCTGTCCACTTGCCCAATCTACTGCAGTGCTCCAGGGCCTGCTGCTTTCTGTCTTGGTCTCTGATTTCCCGCACTAAGAGGCTGGAGCCCAAACAAGCCCCTCTGCTCTCTCCTGCCCCCCGTGACTCAACCCCGGCCTCAGGGCGCAGCGGTGTGGCTGCCTTGGTTAAAGGGGGGCACACTGGCATGGATGCAGCACGGGCGCCCAGCCTAGCCCACCTGACCTCTCTCAAACCGTTTCCTACGTCATTGCGTCCTTTGAGCATAAAATAAGACGAAGCACATCAGCACTGATTATGCCATTCGTGGGTTGTACAAGTCAGCTTGTATCATTTTTAAAAAGTTATTTAAGGAACTAGGACTTCATCAGGCCATACATATGTGGCCTGTCTGTAAAAAGCAGTATAGACTTAGAATTTCAGGTGTATAAATTCAAAACTATTTTATGTCAAAATCAGTTTGTAAAAGTACAGTGGGCTCGGGCTTAGTGCCATGACAACTTTCAACAGCATTGCACACTTGGCTACTGTGGAATAGAGAAGCTCCTACAGGGTAGAGAGAAGGAGAAATGCGAAGTGGCTTTATTGAAATGGAGACGGCTGGATGCCCAGGCTCCCTCCCTCTTCTTGCTACCACACTCCCTTTTCTTTGGGAAACTGCCCCTCCTCCACTTCCTCTGACTCTGGTGGCAATGCCAATCACTGAACCCGCCCCACCACCACAGGGATTGGCTCAGGGACGGGCACATGGCTGAGGTGGCCAATCAGAGTTCCTCCCTGAGATTTCTTGTACTAGGAGTGAGACTTATTTTCCCATGAGGGCTTCCCACATGGGCTGATGGAAGTCTAGGGCTGTTAATGGTCCTGCCTTCCCTTCCCCCATTATATGGAGTAAGCCCTTTTGAAGTAAGGGGAAAGTGAGGCCACTTCCTCCAGAAAAAACACAGCAGACAGATGGAGACAATTTGGTCTGAGTCCCTGGACCCAGCTGTGCCTGAAGCCCATAGCATCTTGTTCTCAGCATCATGTTCCACTAAATTCCTGTTTTACAATCAAGCTAATTTGAGGTGGGATCCTTTAATTTGCAACCAAAAGATTTCTTATTAAATTTAAATCAGAGGAACCTGATTTAAATTTAAATCTCCCTCTGGGCCTTGGTTTACTCATCTGGGAATGGGGCACAAGACTTGGCTGTGATCCCTCAGACCCTTCCAGCTGTGAGATCCTCTAGAATTGCTCCAGTCCTTGATCTCTGAGCTCTGCTGACCTCCTCCCCAGAGGTCCCCAGAGTCTTCCCACTGCAGCCCTGAGTCCCCAGCTGCTCCACCAGCATGGCAACGCAGGCCTCCAGCTCCCGCAGGGTTCGGGCATGGTTGGCACCGCCGAAGTGGCCAAAGTAAGTCATGAGCTTCTCCTCCGTCTGGTCATCACACCTGCAGCAAAGGAGAGGCCTGCATTGCAGGGAGCTGCTTCCGGAGCCCGCTCTGTCCAGCCTCAGAGAGGGGGTGGTGTTGTGGAGTCAGCCTCCTAAAGCAAAGCCAGGCCACAGCACCCATCTGCTCATGACCTCCCCCGGCCCCCATCTCACTCTGGGGAAAAGCCAAAGGCTTCACCTGATCTGTCCCACGAGCTCTCTGACCTTCCCTCCCACCCACCTTGGCTCACGCTGCTCTGGCCCCAGTGGCCCCCTGGCGGTCCCTCTGATGTGCTCAGGGCCTCTGCATTTGCTGTTCCCTCTTCCTGGAATGCTCTTCCCCCAGCGTCTGCATTGCTTATTCCCTCCTGTCCTTCAGGGCTCTGCTCAGAGAGGCCTTCCCCACATCTCTCTGCCCCGCCTCTGTCCCTGCCCCTGTGACCTCTCCCTCATGCCTGTCACACTTGCTAGAGGATCCAGGAAAGGAGGCCACTGTCTGGTTTACTGCAATTTTCCCTGTGCCTCAGATTTTGCCTGGCATGCAGTGGGTGCTTCATAAGTGCTTGTTGTTGACATGAAGAATTGCTGGTAACAACCCCAGAAAATCAACAGCATTTTACCATACAGTAATAACTGTTGCCCCCACGGGTGTTCCCATCTACTGTGTGCCAGGCACCTGTTAGGCATTGTGTCTCTTTGACCTCAAATCCTCACAGAGCCTCAGCCACACAAGTGTCATCATCCCATCTTAGAGATGAGAAGACTGAGGCTCAGAGAAGCCAGGCGACTTGTTTGAGGCGTCCCAGGTGTCCTGAGCCTGTCCTTGGTCTCCGCAAGGGTGGAAGTGAGGATGAAACAGGGAATGTATAAGCCAGCACCTGTCCAGGACCAGACTGGAGAGCTGTGAAAACGGTGTGTGGCAGGGGTGACGGGTTGGGGAAGGGTCTGAGAGGGACACTGGTGTCTGGGAGCACCACGAGAGGTCCAGTGCGAGTGCTGGTAAGAAAGCACGAATGGGAATTCAAGGCAGTCATGAGCTGTGCCCTGGAAGGTCATCCCACTTCATCCTCTACATGCTGGCAGGCCTTCCCACCTCCCCCTAAGGGACAAGGGGACAGAGCTACAGAGGGGCTGGGAGGTGGCTGAGCCAGGCCAACCAGCCTCCTGGGTGCTCTGGGCTTCCCTGGACACCTCTAGAACCTGAGGCCCACAGTGGCTGACCCTGGAGGGGCCACACACCTGCCTCCACAGCCGGAGAGCCGGGCCAGCAGTGACTTGACCTCGGCTGCCAGTGTCCTCTGCTCCTCCCGCCACTTCTTCTCCTCCTCCTCCTCCTCCTCCTCGTCGGAGGCGGCCTGGCCCTCCACGGAACGGAACAGCTGCTCGTCTGCTGCTGGGGAAGCACAAGATGTGGGGACGCAGGACAGAGGGTGGAGAACCAGGCATCCCTCCCCAGGGGCATGTGTGCAGCGCAGCCAGAGAGGAGGGCTCTGGGGCCATGTCTCCCTCCTTCAGATAGCCACCCCCCACGTCCCAGGCTCCAGTGCGGTGAGGCCACCAAGGCTGGTTCTGTCTCACTGCAATGTGACCGGCCCAAGAGTGAAGCTAGCCAGTTAGAGCCCTTTCCTGGAACTTTATACAGGGACACGGGGAGGGATGCCCTCTTTTTCTTCCTTCTTTCTTTCTTTCTTTTTTTTTTATTTTATTTAGAGACAGGGTCTCACTCTGTCACCCAGGCTGGAGTGCAATAGCGTGATGATGGTTCATTGCAGCCTCAAACTCTGGGGCTCAAGTGATCTTCCTGTCTCAGCCTCCCAAAGTGTTGGGATTACAGGCATGAGCCACCATGCCTGCTTCTTCCCTGTTTTCTTTTTTTTTTTTTGAGACGGAGTCTCGCACTGTCACCAGGGCTGGAGTGCAATGGCATAATCTCAGTTGGCATGATCTTGGCTCACTGCAACCTCCGCCTCCTGGATTTAAGTAATTCTCCTGCCTCAGCCTCTCGAGTAGCTGAGACTACAGGGGCATGCCACCACGCCCAGCTAATTTTTGTATCTTTAGTAGAGACAGGGTTTTACCATGTTGGCCAGGATGGTCTTGATTTCTTGACCTCGTGATCTGCCCGCCTTGGCCTACCAAAGTGCTGGGATTACAGGCGTGAGCCACCGTGCCCGGCCCTTCTTCCCTGTTTTCTAAGATGACACAAGCCAGGCCCTGTCTGTGGTCTCAGAGGCAAGTGTTATTTCTATTTTAGGCCATGGCAACCCCAGTCAGGAAAGGCCGAGCTAGTCTTGTAGGAGCTGGGGTGGGCTTCTCACAGTACGGGCACCAGGATGGACAGATTTTCAGTGCTCAGGGAACTGCAGGTGTCTAGCATTTGGGGTAATGTGGAGGAAGGGGGTGTGACGCACATGACTGTCTGTGGTTCCCCAGTGTTGCTGGGCCTTGGTGGTGGGCTCCCGCCTGCCTCAGCATCAGGAAGCCTGCAGGTGGTGGGTAGGGGGGTCCATGTGGCCCCCTGGTGTTCTGTTGCCCAACCTCAGTCCCCAGGGGAGTCCCGCTCTCTCCTTTTCTGCTCCACCCAGCTCCAGGGGCGCTTGAGGCAGGCCTGGCCAGGCTGAGGGCAGCCTCCTCCGTGACCAGTTCAGGAAGGGCAAGGGACCCAGTGGGAGCCACTGGAGTCAGCCCAAGACTTGGACTCAAAACTTGCAGGGAAGAGAAATGCCCTCCATGCCTCTGACCTGGGAGTTGGGAGGACGGGCCTGGGGCCACTGGTGGCCATCTTGCCGCTATGAGGGGAGTGCCTGCTGTGAATCACTGTAGAGCAATGTAGGGCCAGGCATCCAGATGGCAGCGCTGCTGACATTTCAGCTGTGCCTGAAGCCTGCGTGGACTTTTAAGTTACGTGAACCAACACAGTCTCTTTTAACTTAAGCCGGTTTGGGCTGAATGATCTGACATTGGGAGACAAACAATATCCCAACTGATACAGCTGTCAAAAACAAAACCAGGCTTATGACCCCCTCACACCCCCACTGCCCCAGAGAATCACATGCAGAGATCGGGGGTGGGCCTGGCCATCCATGTTTTTCTTTTTCTTTTTTTTTTTGAGGCAGGGCCTCACTCTGTCACCCAGGCTGGAGTGCAGTGGCACAATCTCGGCTTACTGCAGCCTCAACCTCCCAGGTTCAAGTGATACTCCTGACTCAGCCTCCCCAAGTAGCTGGAACTACAGGCACGTGCCACCACACTGGGCTAAGCTGTTTGTATTTTTGGTAGAGACCAGCTTTTGCCACGTTGCCAGGCTGGTCTTGAACTCCTGAGCTCAAGTGATCTGCCAGCCTCAGCGTCCCAAAGTGCTGAGATCACAGGTGTGAGCTACCATGTCCAGCCTGCATCCGTGCTTTTAAAGGTGACCCTGGCACCTGGCAGGTTTGGGAATGTCTGTCTGCCTCTGGGTATCCTGACCTTGGACACCAGACATTCAGCCTGGCTTTTCCCCGTTGGGTATGCTCAAGGTTCTTCTGTTCTAACTTAGTAAAAAGTATCCTAGACCAAACAACCAGAGTCGAGGTGACTGTTTCATGACTTTTCGATTGTGTGAGTGTGTTTCCATTATGGACAATTTGTTTTGTGTTTTTTGTTCTGGAAACTCTTGATACTGGGTTCCTGTGGGCCGGGGTGGGGGTGGTGGTGTCATTGTTGTCACGGTCATTAACACTGTCCTGGTGTCTGAGGCAGGGGCAGGTGAGGCGCTCTGAGAGTGTGTGTAGGTGGCGGAGGCCCCAGCACCTGCCCACAGCTGAGCCAGGTGAGCACCAGGTGCTGTCTTAGCTTTTCTAACTCCCCAGGGACCAGTCCCCTCCTTCCCTTCTGATGGCTCTACATCCCCCAGATTCTCCAGGCCCAGGTTCTTAGGATGGTGGGGCTGGGGAAAAGGGCCCCAGCCCAGCCTGAGCAGCTGGCAGGAGTCGGCTCTCTTTGGGGGTTGGTGGTAGCATGGATGCAGACAGGCCCCTGAGAGCAGGGCTGGGCACAGTGGAGGGACCATGAGCCTGGCAGGAAGACTGGACGCACAGGGACAAACCTTCATCCAGGGCTCTGATCCTGGAGCTGCTGTCTGACTGCCAGGCTCCCTCTGGAGTGGGGTCTGGGTCTCTGGTCCCAGCATCCTCAGGTTCATTACTCTTGTCTCCTGGCTCTGGGCTGGCTCGCTGGAGGGTTGGGAGCTGGGAGTCCTCTGACCTGCGGAGATACAGGCGTGAAGGAGGAGAGTACGGGACTCTTCCACTCCCCGCTCTACATGGGTAAGCCATCTATGAACAGCCATTATCACCCTGGCAGAGTCAGCTTCCCACAGTCCAGGAGGAAGTGCTGGATACTCAGATTTCCAGCATCCCTTGCAGCTAGGGCACAGGCATGGAACCCGGTTTTAGCCAATGAGACTCAAGGCAAAATCTTCTGGAACAGATTTTCATCCTTATAGAAAAAAAGCTCTAGGAAAGGAAATGCCCCTTCCTGCCTGCCTTTAGACATTGTCATGTGAGAATGTGATGCTTGGAGCTGCAGCAGCCATCTTGTGACAAGAAAAAAATATCTGGAAGAATTACTGAGTAGCTGAACAAAAGCCTTAACGTCTTTTAGCTGCTGAGTCCATCAGTCCTAGGGCCACCCACCTCTGGACGACTTCTTATAGGGGATTTTAAAAAAAAGTTTTGCGACTTTTTTTTTTTTTTTTTTGTAAGAGATAGAGTCTATCATCCAGGCTGGGGTGCTATGGCATGATCTTGGCTCACTGCAGCCTAAACCTCCTGGGCTCAAGCAATTCTCCCACCTCAGCCCCACAATTAGCTGGGACTACAGGCATGTACCATCACACCCAGCTTATTTTTGTATTTTTTTGTGAAGACAAGGTTTTACCATGTCGATTATGCTGGTCTCGAACTCCTGAGCTCAGACAATTTGCCTGCCTTGGCCTCCCAAAGTGTTGGGATTACAGGCATAAGCCACTGCACCTTTTTTTTTTTTCTTAAGAGAGACCTGTAATCCTAGCACTTTGGGAGGCTGAGGCGGGTGAATCACCTGAGGTCAGGAGTTCAAGACCAGTCTGGCCAACATGATGAAACCCTGTCTCCACTAAAAATATAAAAACATAGTTAGGTGTGCTGGCGCATGCCTATAATCCCAGCTACTTGGGAGGCTAAGGCAGAAGAATCGCCTGAACCTGGGAGGCGTAGGTTGCAGTGAGCCCAGATCATGCCACTGCACTCCAGCCTCCTGACAGAGCGAGACTCAGTCTCAAAATTAAAAAAAAAAAAAAAAGAAGAAAAGCCAACAAAGGCCTGAAATATTTTTGCAAAAAGGACCCTCCTCATGATAAAGCTGCAAAAACAAAAACAAACAACAACAACAAAAAAAAACCCTCCAAAAACAAAAAAACAAAAACCATAAAGGAAAAGGTGCATCATTGTGTTTTCAAAGAATTTTGTTGGAAAAATTACTCTGAAAGGAATAATCAGTCCTAAATCATTCCGTATTTGGTCTAAGAATGAGAGCACTGTACTCCAGTCATGGAGATTATTTTTTTAAAGAATGAAATGGCTAGTCTGAGCACGGTGGTTCACACCTGTAATCCCAGCACTTTGGGAGGCCGAGGTGGGTGAATCACTTGAGGTCAGGAGTTTGAGACCAGCCTGGCCAACGTGGTGAAACTCTGTCTTTACTAAAAATACAAAAATTAGCCAGGCATGGTGGTGCACACCTGTAATCCCAGCTACTCAGGAGGCTGTGATGGGAGAATCGCTTGAACTCAACCCAGGAGGTGGAGGTTGCAGTGAGCTAGATCACACCACTGCACTGTAGCCAGGATGACAGGGTGAGGCTCCAAATAATAATAAAAAAAAAAAGAATGAAATGGCTGAAAAAATCACCTTTTATTAAATACTATGATGACTCATTTTCATACATTTTAGCTTTATTTTTCGGTCTCCAAAGAGTCCCTATTTTATTTTTATTATTTATTTATTGAGACCTCGAGTCTTGATCTGTCACCCAGGCTGGAGTGCCATGGCACAATCTTGGCTTACTGCAACCTCCACCTCCTGGGTTCAAGCGATTATCATGCCTCAGCCTCCCAAGTAGCTGGGACTACAGGCACCCGCCACCACGCCCGGCTAATTTTTGTATTTTTAGTAGAGACAGGGTTTCGCCATGTCGGCCAGGCTGGTCTCCAACTCCTGACCTCAGGTGATTTGCCCACCTCAGCCCCACAAAGTGCTGGGATTACAGGCATGGGCCACCGTGCCCAGCCTAAGCATCTCCATTTTATACTCGCTGAGTGGACTTCCAGGACCAAGAATTATTGGAACACAAAGACCCCTGTCCCCCTGCTCAGGAGCTGCTCTTCGGAGCCACTGCCCCTTGCTGGGCCTCGTCGCACTGCGCAGGTGGAAGCCCCGCAGCATCCAGGAGTGGCAGGCAGGGAGCTCCCCGCGGCTGATCCGTGTGACCGCTGCAAGGCCCTGCGGAGAGACCGAGCAGGTGAAAGGCGCGGGCTCCCGGCGGGGGCTCTGTCGTGTGGACTGGACACCTGGAGAGCCGACGAGCTCAAGAGGTGGGCCAACATGCAGCGCGTGCAGCGCCTCCCGGTGGCAGCTCCCCGCGGGGCCTCCCCTTGCTCATCAGCATAACCCCTCCCCGGCCACGTGATTGGCCCAGGGCTGCACGGGTAGCTAATGAAACACAAGGAGCGTCTGCAGGCGTTTCTGGACGGCAGGGCAGCGGCGTCCTCACTCGCAGACCCCCTTCTCTGACTGTTTCGGGGTGCGGGGTATGAGGACAGACGAGGCGGGAAGTCGTGACTCTGAGAGGACCGTCCGGAGATGCTGGGGGCTGCAGATAGGGTCCAAAGATGATGGCAAAAGAAACAGGGCCCTTAGTAACATCAGTTGAGTTGCTGGGTCAGGCTTTGCCTAAAGCGAGGGCTAACCCTGAAATTTCGTCTATTTTGAGCCCATGACTCTAATTCATAAAATCCTTCATTCAGGGTCCCCCAGTGCAAGCCGAGAATGGGCATGTTGCTTAGCAGCAACCAATGTGACAACCCTCGGAGTGAGGATTCTTGCTTCAATGTGAGACCGTGTGACTAGACCTATAACTAGGTTATATTAGTTGAGATCTCACTGGTGAGGTGCCAGAACCTCCCTACTCCACAGGCTCCAGACTGCAGCTTGGAGAAGAAAAGACAAGGGATAAGGTCACTGTCTCCAAGACTCAAGGGTAGAGGCAAGTAGCTGGTTGTATGGCCTCAGAGGAAGTGTTTAACTGGGGTGAGACAACAAAGATGGGAGTTCGAGAGTCAAAGGGAGGCGCTTTTAGCTCACTGGGAGGAAGAACTTTCCCGCAGGAACTGCTGATGAAGAATGATGATGTGCTGTGGAAGGCAGTGAGCTTCTTGGAAGAGGAGGTATGTCAGAAGGGACTTCGGTGGCTGGAATGATGAATACTGTTGGAGGTTGAATCAGACGTTAATATCGAAATCTTCCCACTATGAGATGCTGCCACTGCTTCTGTTCCCTAAATCATTTAAGAGTTTCAACAAGCAAAATGAGATGGAGAGACAGCTCTTACCAGGGGGCCTGTGTAAACGTTTCCTGGCACAGGCTGCCTGGGGAGACTGGACCCCCACACTCCACCCCGTAGCACTCTCGTGTGTCTTAGAAAGCCTGCTCCAGGCACAGCTTCCTGCACAGACAGCAACGACAGTATCAACTAAACCCTTCAGAGTGTTCTGAAAGCTGTTCTCAGTACTTCAAACGTTTTCCTCTCGAAAACCCTATGACATAGGTGAACTCATTATCTCCATTTACAGAGGAGGAAACCAAAGCACCAAGAGCCGGAGGAAGCTGCTAAAGCCGCATCACGGGAGAGCCGGGGTCTGCACTCTGGCCTCTGCACTCAGGCCGGCAGCTCCAGGCCCGCACACCAGGCACAAGGGAAGCTTGGAAGGCAGGCTCTGGAATGACCTGGCCCAGCTGGCAGCCTCAGTGGGTGACTCCAGGTCACAGGCATTGAAGCTGGGAAGAGAACAGAGCCATCTGGAGAGCAGGACAGATGAGGACACATTTTGGAATTTTCCAAGAAGTAAAATGTGGCTGCAGAGAAATGGAACAAGCACTTCCTCAGGGAGCCCCAGGGCGTGCTGCTGTTGTCAGTGATACTGTTGTCTAGTGATACTGTTGTCTAGTGATCAGTATTCAGCTGCTTCTCTGCTGGATTATTCAGCAGGATCAGCTGCCCCTCCCCCCATCACACTCACATGCTGGAATAGCTCCACCTTCAAACAAACAAATACACAAAACACCCTCTAACCAAATGGCTTTCCCAGCTACCAACCTTTCTCTGCTCTACTTGACAGAAAACTTCAAAGTGTTGTGCCTACTATACATGCAGCCTCCCCAATCATGTCTTGGTCCCCATCACGTCACCTGACACACTAGGCTGCCAAGCCCAATGGCCAGTTTTCAGCACGCATCTGACTTGCCCTAAAGAGAAAGGATTGGACACCAGATTCCTCCCTCGCTTATACACTCTTCCCGCGGCTTCCAGGAGACTGCTCTCCTCTGGGATTCCTCCTGCCTCTCCGGCACTCCTCGCCATTGTGCCAATTTCTCGTCTTCATCCTGACCCCTAATGCTGGTGAGCCCCGGGATGCCCCTCTGAGGACCTCTTCTCTTCTCTGTGTGCACTTGCTCTAGGAGGAGTGTCAGCCAGTGCCATGGCTTTGTGTGTCCATGACTTCCAACTTCTTATTTCCAGCACTGGCCTCTCCCCTGAACCTCAGGCTCAGATCCAGTTCCTGACAAGCTCCCCAGCTTAACTGTGGCACCTCTACCTGGATGTCCCACAGGCTTGTCACAGCCTCCCATGCCACCTGGACTTGTCCTGGTCTTCCTCTATCTGTTCTTCCCTCCCCTTGGTGAAATGTGCCATCACCCACTTGACCACCCAAAGAGTGGCTGCTGGGTTTGGCCACCTGGAGGTCATGTGTGGCTACTCAGCATCTGGCCCACCACTCAGTTCCAGCCCAGTGCCCAGCCCAGGGGTGCTGCAGGGAGGCTGCTCAGCAAAAGGGCTGTTGTATTGTGTGGCACCTCCTGTGCCTGGGTCTGTGCAGGTGGGCAGGGAAGGTGGAGGCGACAGGAGGGGAGAAGGAGCTGCCAGCCCCTGCCCTCCGTGGGCTGCTCCTCTGGGTGGGGCACTGCGAGGTCAGGCAGGGGATGCAGACACAGCCCTCCCTCCGATGTCCACTGGCCTCAGGGCACTCCCTCCCACAGATAAGTGGTGCGCTGAGTCTGGAGAGAGCAGGGGAGGTGTCCTGCAGGAGGCGGGACCTGGGGTTGAGCAGAATGAGAGACTGGGTAGAGGATGACAGGCAGCGGATATGTTTGGGGACAGAATGGAGTGCAGCACAGCCAGAGCAGAGGACCCGGAGCAGACAGGGACAGGCAGAGAGAGGAGGGACCCGGAGCAGACAGGGACAGGCAGAGAGAGGAGGGACCCAGAGCAGACAGGGACAGGCAGAGAGAGGAAGGACCCGGAGCAGACAGGAACAAGCAGAGAGAGGAGGGACCCAGAGCAGACAGGAACAAGCAGAGAGAGGAGGGACCCAGAGCAGACAGGGACAGGCAGAGAGAGGAAGGACCCGGAGCAGACAGGGACAGGCAGAGAGAGGAGGGAGAGCGTGCTGAACGGCCTGGCGGGGCACCCCTCCTCTGCTGAGGCTGTGTGTGCTGTTGGTGTAACACTCACCCCCTGGTTGATATCTTTCAGAGGAGGAAGTGTTTGGGGTGAGGATTTGAACCTGGCTCCACCACCTCCAGACCTTGACCTCATTCCTTTCATTCCCTTGTCCAGCTGCATTTTACCCAGTGACACCAGACACAGAGCTTAGAAAGTCCCACCTTTATTTATCGTATAGATGATGGAAGCCAGTGAAGGTCGAACTGTATGGAATAGTGATTTTTACGGCTTTTGACCTGCAAAAGGGCCATTTAAAATGCTGCAATCTTGGCTCACACTGTAATCCCAGCACTTTGGGAGGCCAAGGTGGGTGGATCACCAGTGGTCAGGAGTTTGAGACCAGCCTGGCCAACATGGTGAAACCCTGTCTCTACTAAAAATACAAAATTAACCGGGCATGGTGGCATGTGCCTGTAATCCTAGCTATTTGGGAGGCTGAGGCAGGAGAATTCTTTGAACCTGGAAGGCAGAGGTTGCAGTGAGTCGAAATTGCACCATTGTACTCCAGCCTGGGCAACAGAGCAAGACTCCATCTCAAAATTAAATAAGTAAATAAATAAAATGCTGCAATCTAATAAAACATGTTCACATAATATTTTTTGGTGACTGACTTCAAATCCGTCACCTCATTAGTAGGTGTCCAGGTTTGTAAAAGGCTTTGTTAGAATTTTCTGGTTCTAGAAAACCTGACAGCCTTTGGCCCTGAGACTGGACCACATAGCCTAGGTGTTTAGCGAGGGTTTCATGTGAGGCTGTGCTCTCTCCTTATGCACTGTTGTTGGAAGTGTAAATTAGTCCAACCATTGTGGAAAGCAGTGTGGCAATTCCTCAAAGAGCCAACAGCAATCCCATTACTGTGCATATACCCAGAGGAATACAAATCATTGTACCATGAAGACACGCGCATAGTGTTCGTTATGGCACTATTCACAATAGCAAAGACTTGGAATCAACCCAATGCCCATCAATGACAGATTGGATAAAGAAAATGTGATATATATATACTATACTATGTAGCCATAAAAAATAGCAGATCATATCTTTTGTGAGAATGTGGATGGAGCTGGAATCTATTATCCTTAACAAACTAACGCAGGAACAAAAACCAAATACCAAATGTTCTCCCGTATTAGTGGGAGATGAATGATGAGAACACATGGACACAAAGAAGGGAACCCCAATGTCTGGAGCCTGCTGGAGGGTGGAGGGTGGGAGGAGGGAGAGGAACCAAAAAAAAAAAAACCAAAAAAACAATTGGGTACAAGGCATAATACCAGGGTTATTAAATAAACTGTAAAACATAATTTTAACAGTATAACAAACCAGCACATGTACCCCTAATTCTAAAATAAAAGTTAAAAAAAGATTGAAACAAAAATAATGCTACAAAAGTTCTAATAGTTAAAAACAAAACAAAACAACAACTGTGCTCCCTGGAGTTGGCTCTGGGTGACGGTGGCGCTGCCTTTGCTGTTTCTTGGCTCAGCTGACTGAGGACAGAGTTGCTGGTGGCCTGGCTGGGTGGGCCAAGTGCTACGCCCCCATCTTCTCTGTCACACTCAGTGGCTGGGAGCTGCTGCTCCTGACTTGCAGGTCCAGCTTCCTGACCCCCCAGCTCCAAGGTCACCAAGCTGCCTCCTGCCCCTGTGACATGCTGTCTGTCTCTACTCTCTCCAGCCGCAGCCCACTAGCACGTGTCATCATGGCCATTTTCTTGTTCACAGCTCTGACCCACCCAGCTCCAGAGCCTATTGTGGCTTCCCAGAGAGGTCCAGGTCCCTAATATTCCAGCCCCGCCACGAGGGAATTTCTGAAGTTATAATGCAAAGTTCATTTGGGGCCCTATGAATGGGAAGATGTCCCCTTGCCCTGATTCCCACCTCAGTTCTGCCCCTCTAGTCCCCACTCCACTCTGGTGGGATCAAAGGTCAGCTGAAGGGATCAAAGGTCAGCTTTTAAAATGCTTCTATGGCTCCATATGGCCAACAGAAGTAACTTGAGCGTCAGGCTGGGTGCAGTGGCTCATATCTGTAATCCCAGTATTTTGGGAGGCCAAGGCAAGAAGATCACTTGAGCTCAGGAGTTCCAGACCATCCTGGACAATATTGTAAAACCCTGTCTACCAAAAATACAAAAATTAGCCAGGCGTGGTGGCACACGCCTGTGGTCCCAGCTACTCTGGAGGCTGAGGTGGCAGTGAGCCAAGATCACCCCACTGCACTCCAACATGACAGAGTGAGATCCCATCTCAAAAAAAAATGTTCTTAGCACAGCATTGAGGGACCTTCAAGATCTGACCCCACCCAGCCCTCCAGCATCATTGCTGTCAATGACCCATGGGCACAGGACAGCCAGACCCATTGAACTTCCTGTGCATCACCCTTGAGGCCTTTGCACATGATAATAACCACAGCCAAGGCCTATATGGAGCTTATGGTGTGCCAGGTGCTGTTGTGTTTTATGCAAATAAACTCATCAAATGACCTCATCCTGAGACCACACAGATTCCTCTCGTGAAATGTGCACACCCCAGCTCCAGCCAGTAGTGCCTGGAAAATCCTCCTGGTTCTTCATTCTCTCACCCCAGCAAAAACGTCACTTCCTCAGAACTCACCTCTCCCTCTGCTATGGTTTGAATGCATCCCGCAAAGTTCATGTGCTGGAAACTTAATCCACAATGCAACAATGTGGAGAGGTGGGGGCTTGAAGAGGTGCTCAGGCCATGAGAGCTCTGCTCTCACGGGTGGATCCATGCCATTACTGCAGGAGTGGGCTCCAGATACAGGAATGCATTTGTCCCCCTCTCTCCCTCTCTTACTCTTCCAAATTCTGTCCTGGGATGATGCAGCAAGAAGCCTGTGGGCAGATGTCAAGCAAATGCTCTGCTGTGCCCTTCGCTTTCCAGCCTCCAGAACTCTTAGCCAAATTTCTTTTTTTTTGAGACGGAGCCTTGCTCTGTTGCCTAGGCTGGAGTGCAGTGGCACAATCTTGGCTCACTGCAACCTCCGCCTCTCAGATTCAAGTGATTCTCCTGCCTCAGCCTCCCAAGTAGCTGGTATACAGGTGTGCGCCACCATGCCTGGCTAATTTTGTATTTTTAGTAGACAGGTTTTATCATGTTGGCTAGGTGGGTCTTGAACTCCAGGCCTCAAGTAATCTGCTTGCTTCAGCCTTCCAAAGTGCTGGAATTACAGGCATGAGCCACTGTGCTCAGCTTCAAATTTCTTTTCTTTATAAATTACCCAGTCTGTGGTATTCTGTTACAGCAGAACAAATAAATATGAATAAGACACTTCTTCTGGCTCCCAGAGCCCTCATGTGGCGTGTTACGGTGTTTCTCTCATCAGACTGGGATTTCCTTGAGGACATTGAGCACAGGGACAGAGAGGCCCAATGAAGGTTTGTCAGATGAATGAATGAGAGAATGAATGAGTGAATGAATGAAGCAATTGGCAGTAGTTTAGGGGAGGAACAGCAAGGAAAGGTCAGGCCAGGGACAAGACCAGAGCCTGAGTAAGCATCCCAGTTTCCTCCTATCACCTACTCACCTGCTTTTGGACTTTTCCAGAAAGGACAGAGAAGGAAGAGCACAAGATATGGGTTGAATCCTAGCTCCACCATTCCCAGTTCCTATCAGCTCTTTCCTGTGGAATGGGGCCAAGCCCTCTGCACACCTCAGAGAGAGGACTCTACATGATAGGATAATGCAGATTCCTGAGCTGCAGACATTTTTGCTCATTTGTCCTTTTATTTACTAATTCATATTTTATTTAGTAGTAAAGATTATAACCAATAATGAAAACCCAGCATCTCTTGCCATAAGTAGTAACCATTGTTAACTTTAAGAAGCAGGAGGCCATTAGCCTGAGGCTGTCTCTGTACTTTGAGTGACGATCGGAAGCCAAATTTAGTATGTGAACAAATTTAGAAGTATATATTTGTAACAAATATATTTGTAACAAATAGCAGGCTGAGCTCTCCAAACCTCTGCTGGTTCTGACAGCTGCCCAATTCATGACTTGTTCTTTACTCAGATAAACTCTGTTAAATTTAATGTGTCTAAAGTTTTTCCTTTTAACGCCCTGCAAATACATAAAGCAACAATAAAACACAGTTAGTCAGTTCTAGCTAGATCTTGTTTTCTGTCTGCCCCGGAACCTGAGGCTGTTCTCTGTCCATTCACGAGAGGCTAGCAACTGTCAGAAGGAGTCAGAGACTTGTCAGCTCCAAACCACAGCTCGGGAACTGGCACTGGAAAAGCATGGCAAAGGCCCAAGCTCCCTGCCCCATGCTTTCCGGCCTGTGACTCCCTCATTCACCCCTGCCTGCCACACCTCTGGGCCACTATCTTTTGGCAGCCATGGGGGAAATGGGCTGGGGGCCTTCTGTGAGCTGCAGAGACACTTGTTATTCAACAGACATTACTGAAGCACCTCTGTCAGGGCTCCAGCCAGTACTAGGGAAAGGCAGGCCCTGGTAGCCGCCCACCCTCCCCTCACACCCTCACTTCCTGGCAGACCCCACAGTCCTTGTGTGTGGTTGGGTGTTCCGTCCAGCTGGCCACGTCTGCACAGAGCCCAGAGCCCGGGTGAGCCTCTAATGTCTTCCTCCTGCTGGAGGCCAATGGCCACATCTGGCCGCCAGCCCAGGGGCTTACACAATCTGACAAGGGCCAGATGTTGCTCTTCCTCCCTTTCGCTGTCCTGGCCACTCCTGGTTCTGGGTCCAGATTTCCATGTAACAGACCCTTCCTTCAGTTCTGTGATGCAGAGAGGGGGTCTCAGGAGCCACCAAACCTGGGTTTCACCCTCAGGACTGTGGCTTTGCTGTGTGACCTGCACAACTCCCTCCCTCTCTGAGCCTCCGTTTCATTTTCCTCATTGATTAGCCAGTCAACACTGCTGGGGGCTCTGTGCTAGCTGGGCCTGGGGGTCCTATGAGGATGAAATGAAATGACATGGTCCTTCTAAACTTTGTGGAGCTCCTGCCTCTGTTAATATTTGAGAGAATTTTAGGTGGCACTCAGATGAACAGCTAGGGGTGTGTGTATATGTTGTAAAAGGCATTTATTTTAACATGTACTAAAAAAGTTATTGAGCACACCAATCTGAATTTTACATTTATGACAGTGATATAACTTCATTTTAAAATTAAGTAAACACGTGAGCCAATTTAAGGAAAAATATTAAATAATACAGGTGCTATATAGATATGACAAAAAATGACATATATCCTAGAAGATTGTCTGAAGCTTGGCAAATACTTAGACACCAGCACGCGGTGAGTTCTGGGTGCTGTAAGAGCAGAGCTCTGTGCCTGCCCCTGGCCACCTCTGCCCCTCACAGCAGGAGACATACTGACACACTGACACCCTCTTTCTACAATGGCCCTGTGCGATCCCAAAATGAGCTGAATACATTATATGCCCTATTTTCAGATGTACTTTGAAAAAATTAATGTGATGCCCTAATGGTAATTTAAAAGAGAAAAGGAAAGGAGTTTTGTGATATATATTTCAATATGTAAATACTCATAAACAATGAAATTTTCAGATACTTAAACCTGTCTGTGATGGATACATTTGAATTTAAGAGGGGCAAGGTAATATTCAACTGAATGTTATTGATAATCTTTCACTATATTCAGCATTAAAAAATATCCAATTGCTAGATAGATTGATAAATAGATGCCTGCGCAGACTCACAGGGGTACAAGCATAAAGACTGCCAGTGGGTTTTTTTTTGAGTTGGAGTTTCATTCTTGTTGTCAAGACTAGAGTGTAATGGCGCGATCTCGGCTCACTGCAACCTCCGCCTCCCGGGTTCAAGTGATTTTCTTGCCTCAGCCTTCCAAGTAGCTGGGACTATAAGCCAGGCATTCATTCCCCACCAGCACGTTAAGCACCATGAGTGTTGTCACTGTCTTTGATGTGCCTCTGAAATGATGAACAACTATTGGAAAATGCCAAACAAAACAAAGTGTGACCTTCCCTCAACTCACGCAGCATCGCATTCTTGGAAAACCCCTTGTATATTAAAACCTTGTGGAAAACCCTGTGTTTATACATAAGACAGAAGTGGGCTCCTCCTTGAGATCATCATGGCAAAAGTGAGGTTTGCACAGCACAAATGTCCAGTAGGACACATGGAGCTCATGTGGGGTTTGGGGTGATGCTTGGTTGTACAGGATCTGCCCAGAGGCTGTCTTCCTGGCAGGACCCCTCACGTGTCAGGAGCACCACTCTTCCAGTGATTGAAACAAACCCTCCTCCCCACAAATTTCCAGAAAGTCCCTGGGGAGATACTTCTCCCAAGGAGATGCCCCATTCCAGACTCCTGCCCGATCTCAGCCTCACATCCCGCTGGCCACAGCAGCCTCACCCTGGGACTACGAGGTGCCCACCCCTGTGGATTTGGGCTTGGAGGCTGCTGGGTCAGCACACTGGACCGTGCCCCAGCATTCAGAAGGGTGGTGTCCAGAGTTCCCATCTGCAAGTGCCCAGCCAGCCTGTAACCTTCCTGGCCCCCTCCCCTGGAGCCTCTGGGCTCACACCGGCTTTTGAGAGGGGTATCTGGCCTGTGTCTTTTTCATCCTGGCCCAGCTACCCCAATAAGGGTGCCTCACCAAGTCCTTCAGCTCTTTGAGGTGAACTGGGTGAGACTCAACTTCCCCATTGTTTTATTATTTATTTATTTATTGAGACAGGGTCTCACTCTGTTGCCCAGGCTGGAATGTAGTGGTGTGATCTTGGCTCACTGCAGCCTCAGCCTCCCACGCTCAAGTGATCCTCCCACCTCAGCCTCCTCAGTAGCTGGGACCACAGGTGCATGCCACCACGCCCGGCCAATTTTTTTATATTTGTAGAGATGTGGTCTCACTATGTTGCCCAGGTTGATCTTGAACTCCTGGGCTCAAGTGATTCACCCATCTCGGCCTCCCAAAATGCTGAGATTACAGGCGAGGGCCACCGTGCCCAGCCTTCCCAATCTTTTAAATGGGAGTAAGTCACCCAAGCTCATAGGGTGCACGTAGGGCTAAATTAAGGATGTATGTGCCTGACACACAGTAGGCACTTGACAAATATTAACTCCCATCCTCCGTTTACAGCTTTCTACTTGTTCATCTTTCTTTTTCCATTTCTCATTTTACCCCCCAAAACCTCAAATAAATGCATAGATTTCTGCAGCAGTGTCCTAGTGTTTTAATCTGGCCTGTACAGTCCAATATGGTAACCACAGTCACATGTACCTATTTAAATTTAATCAGGCTCGGCACCATGGCTCACACCTATAATTCCAGCATTTTCGGAGGCTGAGGTGGGTGGATCACCTGAGGTCAGGAGTTTGAGACAAGCCTGGCCAACATGGTGAAACCCCGTCTCTACTAAAAATAAAAAAATTAGCCAGGCATGGTGGTGGGTGCCTGTAGTCCCAGCTACTCAGGAGACTGAGGCAGGAGAATTGCTTGAACTCGAAAGGTGGGGGCTGCAGTGAGCTGAGACTGTGCCACTGCACTCCAGCCTGGGCAACAAGAGTGAAACTCACTCTCAAAAAACAAAAAGTAAATTTAATCAAAGTTAAATAAAACTAAGAATTCAGTTCCTCAGTTGCACTAGCTACATCAAGTGCTCTGTAGTTACCTGTGGCTCACAGCTACCAGCACAGCCAGAAAGCATTTCTATCATCTCATAAAGCACAATTGGACCGTGCTGATCTACAACGTATACTAAAAGTTAAATAGTTTGCAGTCATTTTTCCCCAGAACTGTAGTTCTCACTTGTTTATACTATAATTATATGAATCTAGAATGTGACTCTTTATATTAACACAAAATATATGCAAGTGAGGGTCCTGCTATGGTCAGTCCCACATCCTCAGAGGAGTTACTGAACCGGTGAGCAAACCACTGAGACAAACGCCAATAAGGGGCTGACTGGGCTTCCAGATCCCACGTGACTGAAGGTAGCCACTCCTCTAAACCTACCTAGGACAAACATAAAGCTGGGTCCCCATCTACATCACCCGAAAGGGTAGATGGACTGAAGACCTAAAAGTGAAAGATACAATGAAAACAAAAGAATATCCAGTGGAATAGCCTTGTGACCTAGGAACAGAGGACCACTCAAGAATTCAAAGGCAAGAATCATAAAGCCAAAAGAATTTGGTGAACCTGATTATATCAAAGAACACAGCAGGGCCGGCTGGCATCACTTGATCAAATCATGTATATGTCTCCCCAAGACCCAGCAGCTCCTCTCCTGGGACAGTTCTCACAGCAGGCTGCTGCAAGGTGGCATGGGGGAGGACGCTCACTCAGTGTCATCTGGAGTGGTGGGCAGTTGGAGGCAGCCTGGTGTCCACTCCTGGGAGTGGACACAGGAGTCTGCAGAGGGGAGAAGCAGCGGGCAGATGCACTTACACAGCAATATGTGGGGTGGGAACTGCAGTACCAAGTGAGGAGTCAGAGGCACAGAGAGACGTGCCACAAGGCCACTGATGCGGTGCACATAGACCCCAAAAGACTTGCTTTGCAAGAACACATCCCAACAAGAAGATACACAGAAATCACCGGGGAGGGACTGCCTGCAGGGCAGCAAGGCATGTGGGAACAAGAGGTGAGAGAGTCCATTCCTGCCCCCACCCAGTCCCCTGCCCAGAATACGTGAGGAATCCCAAGGTTGGAATTGCTGGCCACCAATGACGAGCACATTGTCAACTGACTCAGGGCTGGCACACTTATGCTGTAAAGGGCCAGAGAGTAAATCCTTCAGGCTTTGAAGCCCATGAGGTCATTGTCACAGCTACTCCACTGTGCACAGGAGCAGTCCCAAAGAAGGCATAAACAAGTGAATATGGCTGTGTTCCAATAAAACTTTATTCATCGACACTAACATTTTAATTTTATAAATTTTCATATGTCATGAAATATCCCTTTTTTTTCTGACCATTTAAAAATGTAAAAACTATTCTAAGTTTATGGATTGTATGAAATAGGGGTGGAGCTGGACTGGCCCACAGGCTATAGTTTGCTAACCCAGGATTTAACTGATGACTTCTGCTCCCTGTGAAGACAATTTGGTCCAAGGCAAACATGTTTAATGAGCTTGCAGAACTGAGGTCTCATCTTTACTCCCAAGGTCAGCCAGCACCTCTGGATTTGCTAAGGAAACTAACCCCATTAGGTTACCAAGCATTTGGCTGGGAATAAAAAGGGCACGGGACCTTCTTGTATGGCCGGGACTGATACCATCTGGGGAGCCAGGAGGGGGCTGTTGTTTTCTTATTCAATGAGCAGCATCGATTTCTATTGTTTGCAACCATAACTCCCTGGCTGGTACAACCTTGAGGAACTCACTTTACCTCTCTGAGGTTAACTTTCTTTCCAATGAAATGTCCGCCTCACTGGGGTGGGCATTATGGTGACCGTGGGGGTGGGCCGAATGTCTAGCAGTGGGCCCCCAATTTCCATACCCTAATTCCCAAAGCCTGTGAGTGAGGAGAGCCTGTCACTTGGAGACAGCATGACGTTCTAAGGCACAGCTGACCAGAAGACAGGGGATCATCCCTGTCTAATCACACCAGTCCCTTGAAAGGCAGAGAGCGTTCTGGGCTGATGTAGAAGAGACTGTCTGTCAGAGAGATGTGACGTGTGAGAAGGATGTGGGGCAGGTCACTGCTGGCTGGAAGATGAAAGGACACAGGCGAAGGAATGCAGAGAACAACCCCAGCTGACAGCCAGCAAGGAAATGGGGCCTCGGTCTCACAACCAAAAGGAGCCGGATTCTGCCAACACTGGAATGGGCTTTCCCAGGGGCTCCAGACCCGGCCAAGGGCGCCTTGCTTTTGGCCTTGTGTGAGCCTACACAGAGAAGCCAGCCACACCTGCCTGGACTTCTGGCCTACAGAATTATGAGGTCACAGGTGGGTGTTGCTTCAAGTCACTGAGGGTGTGGTGATCAGCTGTAGTTGTGATAGAAACCAAATACAGTCATCCAAACAATCACACCCCATCTACTGTCAGCTCAACCCCAACTGTGGCCTTGTACTCCCAGAGAGACTTCATTGGCCAGTCATGAAGCCTCCTTCACGTTGCCAGAGATTGGTTTAGGAGCAGGCATGTGATGCGATTCTGGCCAAAGAGAGGTAAGGGGAAGTCGGCCAGGAGGTCCTCTGCATATGGCAGTGATGCCTGAGGCCGTGGCAGCTCTCTTGTAACCATGAGGGGCCCTTGCTGACAGGCCAAGATGACAAGCTGAGGAAGACAGAATGGAAGATGAATGGGGTCCTCAAAAACTTTACTGAACTGCCAAGGCACTGCTCTCCCCTGGACTTCTCACATGAGATCATAACTGTCCTTGTGGTTTAAGCCATTCTGAGTTGGGTTTTATGTTCTTGCAGCCTAAAGGATCATCATTGATCAACCACTCATGGCACTGCTTGGGGGTGCAATAGTGCAGTGCCTCCCACCCAGCGGGTGCTCAGAAATGTTGGCTTTTGTTCCTTAATCAATGCTGCCCCCTCCTGCCTCAGCCCCTGTATGAGTCAGGGTTTGATCAGAGAAGCGGGGCCAGTGTATGGAATCCATCTATAGCCAGGCCTACAGCTGTAGATCTGTCTGAATTATGACAAGGAAGTGGCCTGTGTGATTGTAGGGGCTGGCTATGGGAGTCTGAAGTCTACAAAAGGGAAGCTCACAGGCAGGTGGAGCTCACCAGTATGGCTCATGGGCTGCCCCAGAGGTTCCAGACACAGGCGCGCCCCTGAGCTCCCACCTGCCTGCGAGCTTCCCTTTTGCGGACTTCAGACTCCTGTAGCCAGCCCCCACATTCACATAGGTCACTTGCTTGTCATAAAGCCCTTCAGACAGAGCTACAGCTGTAGGCCTGGCTGTAGATGGATTCCACACCCTTCTGTCCACAGGTAGAACTTCTTCTCTTTCACATGGAGGCCTCAGTTTGACTCTTGAGGTCCACCCAGACCAGCCAGGATAATGTCCCTTACCTAAAGTCAACTGACAGACTTTAATCCATCTGCAAAATACCTGTGCAGCAACTGTGGCTTAGTGTTTGACCAGTTAACTTGGCACTGCAACCCAGGGGCAGGTCAAGGCATCACATCAAAGCCAGGGTGGCGCATCAAAAGCCCCTGGGCTCCGTTGATTCTGGAATAGATGAGAAATGTCACTGGTGTCTTTTTCTCTCTGCTTCCTACGCTCTGAGCTGCTCAATGATTTGGCAAGTCTCAGGAAGCTCAGAGCTGACAGGTCCCCCAGAGCCCAGCCAGGCTACTGTGGGCCATCAGGCCACAGCCACGCCGCCATGCCTGCCTTGGAAGGTCCTGGAGGTTCGCACACAGCAGCTTCCTTTGCTGCGTGGTGTTTCCTGAGCGAAGCAGCCTCACAGGAAACGGAGAGCAGCATGTGAAAACAAGAGAACAACAGCAGGAAGAGCAGCTTGAGAGGGGGGTGGCAGAGGAAGGGCGGAAATCCATCACAGGGGGTGCGGGGGACAGTCCTCGGGGTCCTCTGTGACTCCTTCTCTCCGGTCTCTACCCAAACTAGGGAATCCCCCAACTTTACTGAGCAGGGGATGGCAGCGGGACCGGTGGGACAGGAGCGTGCGAGCAGACACGGACACCCAGCTCTCGGGGGCGCCGTGCATGGTGTCAGGCTGGGCTGGGCAACCTCTAAGGCCCTGCCAGCCTGAGTTGCTGACTTGGTTCTTTAATCCACCGAAGGATGAATTATTGAACCAGCCACTGTCCTTAGGAACTGCATGGCCCCTGACCTCACAGAGCCTGCCCACCAACCTCCCTGAGGGAGCAGACCTCAATGAAGTTGTCATAAAAATACGTGAAGGACAGAAAAGGCCAGGAGCTGTGGACGATGACAGGGAGAGGCTGTGGATGGAGGTGGGGCCTCCCTGAAGAAGTAGGGTCTGGCGAGACCCGAAGGGTGAATGTGGATTGGTCAGGAGTAGGCTTGGGGTCGGTGGAGGGAGGCGCGTGCCCAAAGGGCCTGAGGAGGGAAGACCTGGAGGATCAGTGTGGCTTCAGCAGAGGATGGGGAAGGGCCTGGTCACTCAGGGTCATGACAGTCACCAGAGGAGGTGACTGGAGAGTTGTGAGCGGGGAAGCCCCAGGTGGGATCTGGGTGTTGAAAAGCTTAACCTGGCACTGTGTAGTCAGTGGTTCTGAAGGGGCTGGGACACCAGTCAGGAGGCCAGGATAGCTGCCCAGGGGCGGCCCTGGGGCTGGGCTGGGTGGTGGGTGCAGCTGGAGAGGAGCGGATGGGTCTGAGCCACGTGGAGCTGAGACTTAGCAGGACTCAGTGTGCACAGGTGGGAGGGCTTTTCACTTGCCCCTCCTCCCTGACCCCTCCGCCCTGACCCGTCCTCACTGGCCCTACCACATCCGGTCTGGTTCCAACTTGCTCGTCCCCATGCAGGCAGCTCAGACAAGCCAAGCTTGTGCCAAGCCCTGTGGTTTTGCTATGGGGGTCACCCCTGCCCTGGATTGCACAAGTCACTGGCCCCACCTTGCCACTCAGGCCTCAATTCCAGGGTCATCCCTCAGAGAAGCCTCGTGTGATGGGCTGGTTGCGAACCCCATTCATATGTTGATGTCCAGACCCCCAGAGTTCCTCACAATGTGACTTTATTTAGCGATGGGACCTTTAACAAGGTAATCGAGTTAAAATGAGGTCTTTAGGGTGGGCCCTAATCCAGTGTGACTGGTATCCTTCTAAGAAGAGGAGATTAGGACAGAGACACGCATAGAGGGAAGACCATGTGAAGATACAGGGAGAAGGCGGCCCTGTCTGCCAGCCCAGTAGAGAGACCACAGGAGAAGCCAGTGCTGCCGACGTTGCACTCTGGACCTTCAGTCTCCAGAGCTGTGGGAGACAAATGCCTGTTGTTGAAGCCCCTGGGCCGTGGTGCTTGTCACAGCAGCCTGAGCTGACTCACACACTCCCTGACCCTCCCCTCCTCCACTCGCTTAGTTACTGGTGGCTGACAGCGTCCTGCACTGGGAGTCAGCCCCCGAGGGCAGGGTCTCTGCCTTATATCAGCTGCCTCCCTCATGCCCAGGACAGCCGGGCACTTTCTGGGCACGTGACAGAATTTGGTTGAATATAGAAAAGCCAATGGTTATTTCTGACAGAAAATAATGAAGAGGCAAAATGAAGAGTCTAAAGACTCTGTCCGCCCCTTCCTGGGTCTCTGACTTTGGGTAGCTCCAGACGTCTCCAGTAACCTCAGTCCTCTCAGGAGAAGCCCCCATTCCCAACTCAGAGCAGATTCTGACAGTCCCTCCTGCCCCTGCCTAGTCACAAAGAAGCCACTGCCCTTCCTGGGCCAGGTCCTTTGCCTGGCTCAGAGAGACTGGGTGCCATCGCTGCCCACAGGGAGCCCTGCTGTCCAGCCCCCAGACACTGCTCTTTGGATAATCGACTCCTCCACTTCCCCTGGTCCACATGCCAGCTAGGACCAGAGGCGGGAATGTTTTAGCCAATTCTGGCTAATCAGAGTGGCAGTGATTGGTCCAGAGTACTCACATGACCTAGGCTGGCCAGTCAGCATACTCCATGTCCCTGGTACCAATGACTGGCTCTGGGATGGGCCTGGCCTATGTTAGAACTCCTGGGAAAGAGACAGTGTTCCTGTTGGGGGTGATTGGGAGGATAGGAGCTAATCCTGATGATGATGGTAGCTGTCTTGCTACCTTACGGGAAGAATATCTGAAGTCAGAGCCAGCTAAGAGAAAGTCAAGATAAGAGACAGAAAGAAAGAGATTCCAGGTATCATGACTTGAGCTCCTGGATCTAGCCATGCCTGAAGCTATATACACTTGAGATTTTTACTTGATAAATAAGTGTCATTCCTACTTTTCTTCTGGCATAGGCAGTGTGAATGGTTTTAGTCATTAGGAACTAAAATAATCCAATATAATATAGAAATCCCTCCATCCAAATAAAGCATACTTTTATTTTTTGCCATTTTTTTCTACACAAGATTACCTTGACTGTCTGAATCCCAGGCTGTACCATCAAAACAATCTGGAGATCATGATGCCCACCCCCTGTGTCCTCCAGAGCTCCCCAGCTTGGGTCTGCAGAACCATGTCTATTATCCCTGACTCTAGGCCAGGCCATGTGTAAGTCGTGGCACTGGCTCTTCCGGAGATACAGGACAAGCCAGGCCTCTACCCAAGAACTAGCCTCTCCTTCAATGACTCCTTGTGGGTAAGCAGCATATCCTTACGTGAGGAGAGGATTCTCTCTTTGGATGAGACCACCTTAAATAAGGAAAACCACCCATGCGCCAGGCCCTTTGACTTTCTGGAAAACCACTACACTACATAAACAACACCCAGCGCCTGCTCTTCCACCTTCTCTTTGCCTGGTGCTGAGCTGTAGCTTTTATGTTTCTTGAATTTTCATTTCTAAGGGGAAGTTCATGAGGTGGACGTTTGTTGTTTCTGTCTGACCTGCATCCTTTTCTGTCTCCTCATAACAGCACCAACCTTCCTTTGGGAGCTGTCCCACCTCTGTGGACACCCAGCTCTTGGCCCACTTCAGGGCTGCGTGTGTGCCCTGGTCCAGGCCAATGGGAGTATCCTAGTAGCCTGGTCCTGGTCTCAGCCTAGAGGTGGGGCTGTGACCCAGGCTGAGCCAATCCATGTTCTTTCCTGGAACTTTATCTACAGGTGCTGGGAAGCAGAATGGTGGGTCACAGAATTTGAAAGGTTATGAATCTGGGGTCCCTGCAGCCTCGTTCCCAGCTATGTGGAGTGGAACCAGGCAGGGACAAGCAGAGATACAGGTAGATGGAGAGTGCTGGAGGCATGGGGTCAAAAGCCCATCTGAGGAGTGTGCAGCAGACGCAGGCACACCCCACAGGTGGCAGTGCCTCCCACAGGCCAGGGCCAGCTGACGATGACATTTAAGGAGGGCTTATTATGTGCCAGGCATCATTCTAAATGCTTTCTATCTATTATCTCATTTGATTCTTACCCTAATTTTAGTCGGTAGTAAAATTAACCCATTCTCCAGATAAGAAAACCGAGGCACAAGCAAGTTGAGTTGCAGCTTCCCAAGAAGCATCAAGACACCAGAGAAAATGTGCATCATACGTAGGTTAGCAGATGAGGCAGGTCATGGCCAACGGTGACTGGTCTGGCACTTCAGGCCACCCCCTGTCCTGTGTGGCCGCCTCTAGAAAGGCTGACACTTATTTCCAACCCACCTGTGGGAAGTAGCAGAAAGAGCCACAGACTCGTGGACTGAATCCAGCCTGGCTGTGCCCCTGATTTACTGGGTGAGCCTGGGCGGGTCACCATCCCTCTCTAGGCTCCTTCCTTCTCTGAAGGATGCATTTATTGCACATATTGGCTTGTGCAGTCAAGGACCCTCTCTCTGGGAGGGGCACAAAGCCCCAGCCTCGAGAGAGGGTATATCTCTGAGCTGTCAGCCCAAAGTGTGAGGCCAGGCTCTGTCCTCTGAGAAGAGCAGCTGGGGGCATGGATTTGAAGGAGGGCAGGTTTCTCTGGGGACACCACTGATTGGCCACCTTGACAAACAGCCCACGGCTCCTCCTCCTCTGCCTCCTTGCTCTCCAAGGCCTGCTCTTTTGTGATCCTGCCCTGGACAGGCCTTGCTTTTCTGGAGAGACAGAAATGAATGTCCCCACTTCATTCTGACTTTCTTTTTTTTTTGAGATGGAGTCTTGCTGTGTCGCTCAGGCTGGAGTGCAATGGCACAATCTCGGCTCACTACAACCTCCGCCTCCCGGGTTCAAGCAATTCTCCTGCCTCAGCTTCCCGAGTAGCTGGGATTGTAGGCGCATGCCAGGAAGCCCAGCTAATTTTTATATTTTTGGTAGAGACAGGGTTTCACCATATGGGTCAGGCTGGTCTTGAACTCCTGACTTCAGGTGATCTGCCCACCTTGCCTCCCAAAGTGCTGGGATTACAATTGTGAGCCACCGCGCCTGGTGTACTCGACTTTTGTATTGCGGAGGCCACAGGCTTGAAGGAGCACTGAGAAGACCCATGTTGGAGCCCACTCCCAGGGAGGACAAGACCCCACTGTGCTCAAACCACTGCTAGGTGAGCTCGCTACAACTTGCTGCTGGAAATATTCCCAGCAGAGAAATCTACCACTAGCGCTGCCTTCGCAGCCGCCCTCAGAGCATTGTCCTCACACAGGTGCGCTCTGACTGCCCGTGTGCGAGGCCTGGCCATGGTGCACAGCCTTGGATGGCGCAGCAAGGGGTGTCGGGGCTGTGGCAAGAAACTGCACTGGAACTGGCAGCTTTGCCAACTCTGGTGACAATTTCAGGGTGACGTCTCGGGAGTTCAGTGGTTTGGTGACCCCCCCTCAAGTCTTCCTGTGCCCCAGTGGGACCCTGAGGAGCAAGGAGAAACCCATTCACCACAGAGCCTCCTGCTTGGGCTGGGGGGCCCTTTGCTGCGATGGGCTCCCTGGAGTCTGTCCCTGCACCCGCGTGAGATCTGTGAGTCCGTCGGAACATTTTCGCTCACCTCCGAGGTCCTGGTACCATCTGGCCCAGGTTCCTCTTACTTGCCCACAGCCAGTTGAGAGCGCTCTGTCAATTCCAGGGAGAAGTTTGGGTGTGGCCATCCTACTCAGTTCCCTGACCTGCCATGAGGTGACAATACCAAGGCTCGTTCTGGGCCCCCCTCAGCTCCTCCACCCAGAAGAAGGTCCTCATTGTCACCCAGTGCTGCACCAGCTCTGGGTCTGTTTCAGCCACAAATCCTGAGCTTCTATTGTTGGAGAGGGCTCTATCTTGGAACAGAGAATGGCTGGCAGAGGCTCTTCCTGTTCCAAGTGAGGCCTCTAGGCGTGGGGACGGTGGCCCATCCCTTCTAGGCACTGGCGGTCTCTCGCTGGACATAGCAGCCTCCTCACCAGCCTTCCAGACTCCTGCCTTCCCTCCTGCCTCCCTTCCTGCCCAGTCAGTCCTCCATGGACAGCTGGAAGGGTCTTTAGGAAGCTCAAATCTGACCACTTCACTCTCGGCTTCAAGCCCTTCTCTGCCTTGCTCTCTGGGCTACAGGCTTCATGCATCAGCCTGGCATTCAGGGTCCTCTGCCAGCCCCTCTGGCTGCCTCCCCTGCCCTTATCTACCGCAGACTCTCCAGTCACAATAAAAAATCTTCTTCCCAAGCAGTCCCAAGGCCCTTCATACCTCTGAGTGTCTGCACTCACTGGAACCCAGATCTGCAATGTCTGAGAAAACTCCTACTCATCCTTCAACACCCAGCTCAGATATGGCATTTCCCCAAGGGACGCCCAAACTTCCTCTGTGCGTGCCCCCACACTGTGGCTCTGTTGGAGCCTTGCTGCACTCAACTGAAACTGTCCATTTGCCTGCTGGTTCCCTACGGACAGAGGACTTTCTGGGGACTGGACTCTGAATATTAGCAACACCAGCCACCACCATGATAAGTATTTATAAGGCATGCTTTACATGACAGGTATTGTGATAAGAGATGAATAATAAGTTTCTGTAAGTATCCACTTCATGCCTGAGGAAACTGAGACCCACAGAAGTGAAGGAACAGCTCCAGCTCCTACCGCATGTGTGGAAGAGCTGGGAATCATAGCCAGGTTGGGGGCTGGGCCTCCTGAGCCTGGGCCCCCACCCACCGAGCCCCCTGTGCATCCTGAGGGCCTGGGGCATGCAGTGGGTGCCTGAGTGGGTCTGCCTCTTTGTGAGCCTGGGTATTGTTCCTGGAGGAAAGGCCTCTGTTCCCACCAAGGCCACCCACACACCCACCTCCAAGGATGATGGAATCCGAGGCCTCCTAGCTTCAGATGGTGCCCCATGCCCCCTCTGCTCACCCCACCCATCTGCCTCCCTCCCGCCCTGGACTCGCTGACTTTGGCCCACCCAAGTCAGGCCAGGCAGCAGCATTTGGGCAGAAGAAAGGAGGTAGCCCTCGGATGGCCTCATCTTTGTGTCCCCTCCACGATGGACAGCCAATTGCCCTCCCTCCTCCCTCCCTCCCCCACCCGCTTTCCTCCATCCCAGCCTTTTCATCTTCCTTGACAACAAAGCCAGAGGCCGGGCGCCAGGCCTCCCCCTGCTCCAGCTGAGCGGAGTTGGCGCTCTTTCTTTTCTGTCTTTTTGAGCACCAGCCCCTGCCTGGTGGTGCGGGCCCCAGGCTGCCTGCCCTGCCCAGGTGTCCTGAAGGCCCCATTAAGAGGGCTCAGCTGCTCCTTGGCTTCAGAGCAGGGTGGGGCCAGGCCAGGCAATTGGCTGAGACATGGGCAGCTTCAAAAGGACAAGATGCCAGAAACCTACCAGAGACCTTTTACTGAGGACTCAAGGGTGACCCCTCAAGGCAGGACCAGGCCACTGGACCACTTAGAGGTCTCCTTGTGCTGAAGCCCCACGCACCACGCCCCTTCTTTCACTTTTGAGGACAGCATCCACTCCCATGCCTGCTGGCCCATTCGTGTGTCTATACACATCTTACTGTGTGCCAAGGCTGGGCTGGGTACTAGGCCACAGAAGTGCCAAGCCCTTGTGCTCCCTCAGGAGGGCTCCCAGCTACGGACAGAGCCTGGGGATAACCATCTTTTTCTGTCCACCCTCCTCAGTGAGTCCTGAATCACCTGGATGGGCACAGGTTGGCAAGGGCACAGAGTCCCCCCCCCAACCACCCCCAAAGCACTCAGCAGCCAGGAAAAGCTGATGTCCAGACAAGCCTACTCTGTGTCTAACTAGATTTCATCCCAGGGCCCTCAGAGTTCAGAGTCTTGAGCCGCCACAGATAGGCTATTCCCCAGACAAGAAAAGGATTGGGCTGCAAGCTCCAGAGAGGGGCAAGGGGGTGTGTTCCTTGAATATGTCTGGGGTACAGTGCCCCTTAATTCTCCCAGGAAGATCTCATTCCCAGAGTTCCATGGGCCTTGCTCTCGCTCCAGTGGTGGGTATGTGACTAAGGTTTGGCCAATCAGAGCATCAGATTGTCCTGGCCCCTGTGATGAATTCAGGGATGAACATGTTTCCAAGTTGGCTGAGTGAGGCCCAGTTCCAGGACTTCAGTGGGATGGTTCAGATGACAGATGGTCTTTCTACTGAACTGAGCTTTGAAGATATTAGCCTGGCACCCCAAGGGCTACTGGGGGAGAGAACCTGCCAGAGAGTGAAGCAGAGCTTCAGCGTATCCTGGGAACACTACGTGAGTACCTGAATCCAGCCACGTCTGAAGCTGGGCATGCCTACTCCTTTCAGTTCTAAGAACTAACTTCTTTTTCACCTAGGTCAGTTTGCATTAGGGTTTCTGGCACTCACCCGGGAGACCTGGATGATAGAAAGGGAGAAAAGAAAGAGAAAACAGAGGAGAGAAGAAAGGTGGAGAGCGGTTGGAACTAAGTTGGGAGAAGAGCCACCTTGCTTGGGCAGGGATTGAATGACATTTTATGAATGGTGATGTCAAATTTTCCATACGAATCTGTTTGCATTACTGCAACAGAACGCCCCCATCAAATAATCAGTAACGTCTACTATGAATAAAAATGTGTGTGGGGATGGACTATTTTGTGGGATTCGCAGAAGAAGAAGAAGCTGAGTTTCTCATCTCAGACGACATAGTACAGCTGTGGGGAAGCAGGACCAGAAGCTGACGTGGCTGCAAGGGGACCAGAAGCCCCTTGGGAAGGCTGCATGCCTCAGTAGGCGGGGGCAGGGCCAGGGAGCGCCTGGGTCTCTCCCAGCTCTAGGAGGCCTACAGATGCCTTTTGACACCTGGGGTGCTTCTATTTCACCTGCGACTCCTACAGCTCTGAAAGCAGCAGTAGCTCCTTTGTGGCCCCTCAGTGCATGGCACATCTGTGCCCTGACATGTCTATTGGATTCTGTGTCCCCAGGGATTCTGGCACGGGGCTTGGTCCACAGAAGATACTTAGAAAATATTGTTGAATGAATTAAATAAATTTCTCCGATTGCTTACATATTTACTGTCCATCCTCTTAGGTTGCTGGTTAAGATGGTGGATTGGCGTGCTACGGGAAGCCCCTCTTCCATCTACAAATATGCTGAAATGCTGGATAAAATAGAATGATTTAAAAGAATAGAAATATTTAAAAGGTCAAAAACAAGATGAGGAGACCTCCAGCTTGTGTGGAAAGCAGGAGATGGAGCTGAAACGTCCATGGAGGTTTTAGGGACAGTAGGACCTTGCGTGGTGAGTTACAGAAGGAGGCTCCCTGCATGAGCCAGGGGCCAGCAAGGGCTGTCTTACCCATGAACAAAGATGAGAAATATTCCACCTATGGACCTTGGGGTTTTGTTCCCAGGTGTGGGACTCAATCTCTCACTACCTGGGTAGCTAGGAAACTCCAAGCTAAGAATCAAATTTAAAAACTGGTCTGGAATCAGGCCCTGGTGGAGCCAGATAGAAAACTGCTCTGAAGGGAACTCTACAACCTGGTTCTATGTGTGACTCTCAAGGATCATGGCCCTGCCAAAGAGAGGCTCACAGCCCAAAATGACAGTGCCTGCCAAGAATGCCTCATCATGACAAAGACAGCAGGTGTAAGACATCTCAGGAAGCTCAGATATTACAGCAATCCAAAAGAGACTGTAGAATTAGTGTGGCTGAATGCTGCAGAGATCAAGGATCAGGCAGAACCCACAACACAAGGACTGATGAGGATGAAAAAGAAAGTGCAGGTCTGGAAAAGAACTCAATGGAAGCCCTAGACATTAACAATAGAGTCATGGAGATCCCATTTTAGGAAAGTGGCAGAGATTGACTCAAAGTTAGGAAACTCAACGCAGTCTGAATTCAGCTGAGTTTTGGGTATGTGACTTTAGTAAAACCACTCCTAACCTCAAGGGTCTATTTTCTCATTTGAAACACATGAACACAATACCAATCTTAGAGGAAAGATTAGAAGATCAGAGTAAGTCAGTGTCTGTGAAAGTGCTTTGAACACTGGGAGAGGCTGGAAAAGTTTGAGTCGGGTCATTCATTATAACCAAATGGCTTCAAGCTGTCATTCTTAGAGGGAGTTCAGTCATTGCTCTGTTTTTCCCCAAAAGACACATCTGCAGAGCACCTGGAGACATTCCAGAGTGATGTCACAGAAGAGGGTGTGATGGGCGCTACTGTTTGGGGCGTGGAGCCCAGTCAGGGACATCCGAGTTTCTGGCACTTGAAAAGCAAGAGCGGAAGTGACATTGTAGCCTGCAGTCCCTCCCCAGCCGGTAAAATGTCCGGCCAATGTTTCTGGTGTGGGAGATCCAGGAGGACTTGTCTTGTGCGTACTACCAAATCCAACTCGAGCATGTAGCTTGGGGCCACTAGGCTGGGCTGTGAGTCCTGCCCTTGCCTCTTAGTCACTGTGCCACACTGGACAGCTGCTTCCTCTCTAATCTTGGTTTTCTCGTCTGTGGAATGCTGTCAATAACACTTTTCTTTTAGGCTGGATTAGAGGCCCCCATCAAAAAGTGCCTGGTATGCAGTTGATGCTCAATAAATGCCCATGGCCATTCTGTCTCCTCTACTTTCCCTTCTTCCCAGAGTGAGAGCTTTGGGGCAGGTCAGTCCACAAATCAGCAAACTCTGACCATAGAAAATGGGCAGAGGAGGTTAGCCTCCTGGGCAAGGCAGGGTTGAGGGCATTTTTCCAGAGGGGCAGAGAAATGAGCGACACAGCCATCTGCCTCATCACCGTGTGCCCTTCACATAGTGTCACTCGCTCTCTGGTCCTCAATTTTCTCATCACTAGGTATCTCCTTCAAAGTCTCTGCAATAGCTGTTCCTCCTTCCTTACAAACAGAACCCCAGTTTTGGCCAGGCGTGGTGACTCACACCTGTAGTCACAGCACTTTGGGAGGCTGAGGCAGGCAGATCACCTGAGGTCGGGAGTTTGAGACCAGCCTGATCAACATAGCGAAACCCTGTCCATAGTGAAATACAGAAATTAGCTGGGCATGGTGGTGCACATCTGTAATCTCAGCTATCAGGAGAAAAATCGCTTGAACCCGGGAGGCAGAGATTGCAATGAGCCAAGATAGAGCCATTGCACTCCAGCCTGGGTGACAGAGCAAGACTTCATCTCAAAAAACAAACAAAAAAACGAACCCCGCCAGGTGTGGTGGCTCACGCTTGTAATACCAGCACTTTGGGAAGCCAAGGCGGGCAGATCAGGAGGTCAGGAGATCGGGACCATCCTGGCTAACACAGTGAAATCCCATCTCTAATAAAAAAAAAAAAATATATATATATATATATATATATATACACAAAAAATTAGCCGGGCATGGTAGCTCTCGCCTGTAGTCCCAGCTACTCGGGAGGCTAAGGGAGGAGAATCGCTTGAACCCAGGAGGCAGAGGTGGCAGTGAGCCGAGATCACTGCCACTGCACTCCACCCTGGGCAACACAACGAGACTCCGTCTTGTAAAAAAAAAGAAAGAAAGAAAATAGAACCCCAGTTTTGTTTGGGACTGACTGACAGGACCAGCCCTTGCAGGCTTCTTCTTATGCGGGATCAGCAGATGCAAGGCTTGGAGGCACAGCAGCCATTGTGTAACCGTGAATCAAAGCACACAGGGAGTGGGGGCAGGCCGACTTGACTTTTCTGCTTCCTGGCTGTGTGGCCTTGGGTACATTACTTAACTTCTCTGTGCCTCATTTCTCACAATCTGTAAACTGGGGATAAAATGTCTACCTTGAACAATCTTATGCGGACTAAATGGTGCATTGGCTCTGAATCCACTTTTTCTGTTGTAAATGGCTATCCCAATGTTTGCAGTTACTTGTACCATTCTGCTATAGAGGACTAGTTGTGACTGTAGAGGTAAAGAAGAGCCCCTTTATTTCTCCTCTTGGATCAAGTTCCAAGGCTGGATGTGGGCCTCAAGCCAACCAGCCCTGCTCTTTAGCCATCAGCTATGCAAACAGGAAGTGGCTCTCCAAACACTGCACTGCAGGAGGCTGGCCCAGAGTCCGCCTCTTTGGAGGCCTCCCTCTGGCCCCATGCCTTCCTATCTCCCAGCTGTGAGCTCCTCAGATGTCCAGGACAAGGCCCCTCCTCTGAGAAGTTAAGTTCAAGGCCGCCCCTTCCGGCTGCCCTGCCCCCAGCTTGGGCCAGACCACCGTCCTCTCAGGCCGGGGGATAGCAGGAGCCCTCACTGGGCTTTGCACTGTCTCCTGCTTTCCCTGTCTGCCCATCTCTTTGTCATACTGTAGCCAGGGTAACTTTTTATTGAAATATAAATCTGCTTCTGTCACCTCCTTGCTTAAAACTTTTCCATGGCTTCATGTTCTTTCTCTTAAGGGAAAAACTGAAGTCCTTGCTGCCACCTTCCAGGCCCTAAACGGGCCTCCCTCCAGCTCTACCCCTCCAGCCACTCTGGCCTCCTTTTAGTTTTTGAATGGTGCTAAGGTCCCTTCTGCACCAGGGCTTTGCCCGTACTGTTTCCATTTTCTAGAATGTTCTCTCCTCTCCTCTCTCCATCTGTAACATCCCATCCTCAAGTTTCACTTCTTTGGGGCAGGCTGATGAGTGCCCCCACATCCTGCCTGCAGCTGCATGTCTATTCCTGTGAAGGTCTCAGCTGCTCACACGTGGCTGCTCAGGGCAGGGATTTCAGTCTGTCCTAGTCACATGGTTGCATCCCTGATGCCTGGGATAGCCCCTGGCACGGAGAAGGTGCTCAGCAAATGTGGTCTCAGGCCGGTGGCAGGCAGGGGTGCCTTGTGATTTGAAAGGGAGACAGGCTCTGTCTACAAAGAATCTATCATGTGCCCAACAGGACCTCATGGCCTCTTCACAGCACTCCTGCAGGCATGGGCCCCAATCTTCCACAAGAGGAAGCAGGCTCTATGAGGGGTGGTGACTTGCCCACACTCACACATCTGCCAGAGCCCTGCCAAGATTTGAACTTGTGTCCCAAGTCCAGTTTCCCACCCTGGTGGAGCTAGCACAGGCAGTCATTATACATCTGTTTCCTCATCTACAGAGTGGAAACATAGCAGTACCCACTTCACGGGGCAGTTGTGAGGCTGAAATGAGTTAAGCCACATAAAGCACTTAGCTCAAGGCCTGGCACACAGCAAGTGCTTAGTAACTGTAAGCTATTATCATTATGATAAAATCCAGGAACAAATGAGAATGAGCACATTCAAGTGCAATCTATAATAAAAAATAGATAGAGGGCCTTTGTGAGTGAACAGGAGGACGGATGGACATCTGGCTGGCTGGCTGGGTAGGTGGGTGGGTGGATGGATGGGTAGATGGATAGATGGATGGATGGATGGGTGGGTGGATAGGTGGGTGGGTGAGTGGACGGATGGATGGGTTGATGGATGGATGGATGGGTGGGTGGGTGAGTGGATGGGTAGATGGATGGATGGATGAATGGGTGGGTGGGTAGATAGATGGAAAGCAAGCAATGGAGTAGACTTATGACTTAGGAAATGGAGAACTGACGAAGGAATGGAAGAACACTTGAATAAACGCAAGGAGAAACTGGGGAACACGAGAGCGAGTGGGAGGAGGATTGCATACCCAAAATCTGGAAGAATGGGAGCCGAATTGGGGCACCTGGGCTCAGGGCCCGCACCGCCACTCACCTGTAGCGTTGCAGCTCCGCCTCCAGCTGCTGTACCCAGCGCTGCAAGCCGGGCACCTGCCGTGCCAGCGCCTCCAGCTCTCGCACGCGGTGCAGGCTGCGCAGCACCACCTGCCGGGCCTCCTCCGCGCGCCGCCGCACCTCGGCCTGGCCTCGGCGCAGCCGTCCAGCGCGGGCCTCCGCTGCAGCCAGGGCACCCTGCGCCTGCCGCAGCTCCCGCGCCGCAGCCTCCGGCCCGCCGCGCCCCATCTCGTGGATGCTCGCCTGGCTCTTCCAGAGCCCGACCTGAGGGGAGAGGGGAGCAGGGGGTGAATGCCCCAGCCAGATGCAAGAGAGGAACGCCCCCACGACCGCGGTCCCCATTACAGCGCACACAGAAGCGAGCGAGCAAGTTTATTGCACCGTCTGCTTCCGGGTGCCAGGCCCTTAGGCCGGGTGCATCCGAGCTCCATTAACCTTCCCCACATCCCTAGGGAGGCAGGAGCTCTAATGATTCCTCCTCGCCCCCTACCCTCCAGCGTTTTTTTTTAACTGACAAAAGAAACAGATAGGACACCTGTATTCTGTTCCCCCTGTGATTCCAGTGATTCTCCAACTTCACTACTTTTCTCGGCCCACTTTTTTGTTGGTGGCGGTCAGCCTGCCGGTGGCGGTTCCTCATCTCCTAGACTCGAGGAGCATCTAAGCACTCCCCACTGGCATTTCAGCCCTCCTCGTGCCTGCTCACTAGAGGCTCCTTGAGGGTGGTTTCTGTCTTGTTTACTGGTGCGTTCCCAGAGCTTAAAACAAATCTGACACATAGTAGGTGCTCAATAAATACCTGAGCATGAGTGACGCCGGAAAACCTTTCAGGCGTGTCCCACGACTCCCCATACATTACCTGGGATTCCACATCAGGGGAGTACTTTCCTGCCTCCACCTTGGCTTACACACACACTGAAAACCACACCTTGCCGCTTCCCTGCATTCTGCAGCGTCCTGGGCTAAGGCGGGATAATATAACTTCAGTTTCTTCCTGGCCTGTTGTCGCCTTGGGTAGGGGGTGTTCCTTTCCTCCTCTGACCCCTGCAACCCAGTACTGCCCTCGGCGCACGGCTGGCACAGTGCTGAAGTGTTTGTCGACGGCTCCCAGATGCTGAGGCTGGGTCCCTATCTCACCCCATGGTTCCTTCTCAATAGCCCAGAGCGGAGCGGGTCTGGTTCCCGCAGGCCCTTGGTGGGCCGTGAATGCCTGATCCATACTGTGAGCCACCCTGCCTATTTCTCACTTGTCTCTGTTTCTCCCGCAGAGAGCCCCATAAGTCTTTGTTGATTGAAGGAAGGAGCTGTCAGTCTACCCTAGGAGGCAGGGAGAGCAGTACAAGGCCTTCACACTTTTGTCTTCTAAACCTCCTAGAAGCCTGGCAGGAAGGAGAGAGAAAGATGCTTGTTGAAAGGGAATATGTGAGACTATCCAGACAGGTGCGATTCCTGGGTTAGAAGGGGCAAGACGTGATGGGGGATATGTGTGCAGAAAAGTGGGGTATGAGTGAGTGTGACTGGGGTTTTCGGGAGTGGAATTGATTTTAAGAATAGGGTTTGGGACTGGAGTGGAATGGGGAGGAACAGGGACAGGATGCAAGTGGGCTGAGGTGGGGATGGAATGGTGTAGGGCTACCCTCTATCTGCCCTTCCTCTGCCTCTGTCCCGTTGGGCTCCGCAGCCTGCCAGCTTTTAGTTCGAGCCCTCTTGCAGGCGTTACCACCCCTCCTCCGCGGCCGACACACACCTGCAGCGCTAGGCAGCGCGCATCACTGCTCTGCAGCGCAGCGCGTAGGTCCTCCACTAATTCGCGCAAGCTGCTGTTCTCCTCTTCCAGACGCGCCACGCGCTCGCAGTCTGGACCGCTGTCGGGGCCGGGAACGCAGGGCGGGCGGCGGCGGCGGCGCGGTCGACGCAAGCGGATCTGCGTCTCGATGTGCTCGCTGAGAGCGCCGCGGGGCAGCCGGGGCCCCGCACGGGTGCCGAAGTAGCCGCAGAGGCGCGCGTGGAACTGGCGAAAGGTGAGCTCTGGCGGCTCAGCGCGCAGCGCCAGGCGCGCCTCTTCCTCGGTATCTGCGTCCCTGTCCGTGGCCACCTCAGCGGCCGCGTCCCCAGCGATCACATCTCTGGAGTTCGCGTCTCCTGCCGCCTCCCCGGCCGCGGTGGCCCCCTCTGCGCGTAGCCCCAGCACGGCGCAGAGCGCGCGGAAGTCAGCGCGGGGCAGGCGGCCGGCACCGCGGCAGTCCAGGTGGTGGAAGACCTCCTGCAGGTACTGGTCCAGGCCGGTGGCCAGCACCACGATCTCATTCTCCACGCCGCGGTCCAGCCCGTAGTGGTGCGCCAGGGCGCTCAACAGCCACTGAGTGCGCCGCGCAGGCCGCCGGTACGGGTCACCTCCCGCGCCCTCCATGCCGACCTCAGCGCTAGCGCCGCGCGGCTCCATAGCTGCGCCGCGCGCCTCGCTCCTCCGGTCCCTCCTCCGGTCCCTTCGCCCCGCCACTTCCAGGGGCGGCCCCAGAGTTTCTCGAAAGGAGGGGCTTAGCGGTCGCGGTCTGGTTGGAGCGGCGCCGGGGACCGTGTCCAGCAGCTGAGCTGGCTTCACAGGGCGTCTGGTTTACCCCTGTTGCTTTGGAGGGATCTGGGGTAGGGGGTCTAGGAGCCCCCAGGATCCCCGCGGCGCCACCAGTGTCCGATCTACCTCCGGGTCTGGCTTCTCCATGTGACTCTCCGCTCTCCTCTCCTTACTCCAGGGGCATTCCTGTCATCTGTGCTTTTCCTCCCACTCCCGGCTGTCCACTCTCAACTCCCTCCTCCCTCCGCCCCGCCTGCCTGGCTCGGAGAGTTCGCCCGAAACCTGGGAGACTGGTAGGCGCGGGATCCGATGCCCAGGAGGGCCTTGGGGGTGGTGGCCTAGTCCAGTTGCTGGGGATGTGCCCCCACGTCCAAGCGTCACTCTTCCCCCTCTCCCCGAAAGGCCTTTCGAGGGTTGCCTGGCAAGCCTGCTCTGGCTACCCTGTAGCCATAGGTGTGGAAAAGCTTCCCCTCTGTTTACATTCAGCTACGGGGTTTCTGAATCCACTTCTTGTGCTACCATAGACCGCGCAAAGAGTCCCACGCAGTAACTGGGAAGAGAGGGAAATAGGCTTGGAGAGGCGAGGGGTCTAGGTTAGGGGCACCCCTCTGGTGAGAAGCCAATCTAAGACTAGCCCGGTGTTAACTGCTCTGTCGCTCCCTGATCCCCCTCCCGGTCCCTGTTGGGGGTGGGGATAGGACTCTTGGGAAAGTAGTGTCTCCCGCCCTGACACCTTTGTGCCTGCGGATGGTGACTTGGCAATGGGATCCGAGTTCCATCTCTGAGTTGGGGCTAGGCTAACAGGATGATGTTTGGCTGAAGTTTTTTTCCTGGTGTTTTAGAACACATTTCTGGAAGATGCTTTGCAGATGAGTGCTAGACTGTGTTCCCTTTCTTCTTCAAGAGAGGGGTGCAGTGAATTGTGATACTGTCCACCTGTTCCTTGCACTGAGAACGGTTATCCAGCCACGGTATCCAGCCACGTTGAAGCAAGAGGCAGACTCTTCAGCTGTTCCTAGCTATAACAGAGAGAGAATCTTGCCCTGTGGATGGTTTAAATGTAAAATCCTGCCATTTGAAAAGCAATAGCATTCTGTCTCCGCTGTCACAGTATCCCAGAATCGGCACTTTGTTCATTTGGCAAATTCATACAGGTTCTTGAAGGCTTTGCCCAGAGTACATCTCTGCTGGGAAAAAGTTAAGAGGCTTCTCCCCAATCATTTTGGACATACTCTTTTTGGTTTGTTTTTTAATTATAAAAGTAATGGCAATTTGACACAATTTTTACATCACATCCCCTTCTTGGCTTCTTTCTACTTTAGAAAGCCACCATGCACAGGATGTTCACTGCATCATTGTTTATTACAGTGAGAAACAGGAGACAACCTGGTGTCCATCAGATCAGCTAGGACTCAGCAAACGAGGATGAGCGGACACAGAAAGGCACAGCTGATTGTGCACAACACTGGTGCTTACATAACAAGAACAAAACCACACAAAACAATGCTAAGTATTTTCTGCAAGGACATGTGTATGTGAGTGCATAGAAGATGGAGGCGTTCATAAGTGAATTCAGTTGTTCTTTCTGCAGATGGGAGACACTGCGGTATTTCCCTTTTGATAAGATGCTCTCATGTGTTTCTTTTTCTTGGCTGGGTGAGATGGCTCCTCACGCCTGTAATCCCAGCACTTTGGGAGGTGGAGGCAGGAGAATTGCCTGAGATCAGGAGTTTGAGATCAGTCTGGCCAACATAGCAAAACCCCATCTTTACTAAAAATACAAAAAATTAGCTGGGAATGGTGGCAGGTGCCCGTAATCCCAGCTACTCAGGAGGCTGAGGGAGGAGAATCACTTGAACCCAGGAGGCGGAGGTTTCAGTGAGCCGAGATCATGCCATTGCACTCCAACCTGGGCAACAAGAGCAAAGCTCCGTCTCAAAAAACAAAAAACAAAAAGACAAAAAAAACTCATTTTATTTTATGTCAGTGCTGAGAGCTGGTAGCCTGGGCAAGAGTGCAACACCCTCCCTGCCCCCAATCCCTGCAGCTGGTGAAGGAATCCTTTCAACAGTAGCTTTCCTGGGCCAGTCAATATTGAAAACAAAGCTTTTAAATGTCTTGCTGGGAGCCGTTGCCAGCCTCCGCTCCCCTACAGCTCAGGGAAGTAAGGGTTGATAATGGTGTGCTGTCAGGCCTGTCTGTCTGCCCTGCAGTGTTACCAGGCGCCTCTGAAATAATTCTGGTTGTATCCACAAGGTTTTTGTTTAAGGTTCAAAGTGAGCAAATGCAGAGGTCTCCTTGAGTTCTTTTGTATGAGCTGGGGGGATGGGCATGTGTCTGTGTGGGGGAGAGTCAGGGCTGTGGCAAAGAAATAATTTTCTGAAGTCAGTTCAGTATTGTTTGAGCCATTTCAAATAGTACATTGTTTAAAGTGCCTTTTCAAGGTCCGGGAAAATGCTAAAAAGCAAAAATCATCCTCTATTCTGCCACCAAGAGGGGACCACTGTGTGTTTCTGATGTATTTATTTCCAGACTTTTCCATGTATTGAGGCATGAAAGGACTTATTGGAGTGATGGAGATACTCTGTATCTTTGTAGTGTGGTGGTTGCACGACTGTGTACATCTGAATTTTACAGTGTGCAAATTGCAGCTCATTAAACTTGACATGAAAAGCACAGTGGAAAGGCCGCCATTGGAATCTTTCTTTGCACAGGAACTGAGCTTTGTAAACAGCGTGGCTGTGGTTTCTTTGCAGACACTGCTCCAGAGGCTGCCCTATGCTCCCTCAGGATGGACTATAAGATGATTTGTCATCCCTCACGGATGCCCACCAAGGTGGTTTTCAGCTTTTCTCCACAAAAACAATACTATGAACAGTTCGCTCTGTATCTTGAGTGCTTTATTACTGGACCAAGGAGCCTACATATTTTATAAGCTCACGATATTGTCAGACTGTTTTTTGGAAAATTGTATTATTCTATCCAGAGCCCAGAACTGTCTGGGAATGTTCTTGGGCCATTATTTTCAGTGTCATAAAGCTTTTGGGTTTTTAGGGGTCTTGGTTAGTGGATTTGCTTAGTGTTCAGACACCAAGCTTTACTTCTATTAAAAATAGGCCTGCTGTTAGGCAAAGATATTTCTTAGATACAACCCCAAATGCATGATCTGAAAAAGAAAAACGTAGAGTGGTGAATTGGACCTTCATCAAAGTTCAAAACGTTTGCACTTCAAAAGATACTATTAAGAAAATGAGAAGACTGACAAGGGACCAGGAGAAAATATTTATAAAACATATGCCCAGTAAAGAACTTACATTCAGAATTTACAATGAACTCTTACAACTCAGCAGCAAGAAGACAAAGGATTCAATCAAAAACTGGATGAAAGATACAAACAGACAATTCACCAAAGAAGTTGTATGGATGACCAACATACACATAAAACAATCTTAGTATTCTTAATTGTTAGGGAAATGCACTTGAAAACTATGATGAAATACTATATCACACCCGTGAGAATAGTTGTAGTGAATGAAACAGACAATAAATCTTGTCAAGAATTGGGAGAAACAGGAAGCTTCACGTTGTTGATGGGCATAAAATGATGCAACCACTGTGGAAGACAGTTTGGCGGTTTCTCAAGAAGTTAATCACAAAACGACCATATGACCCAACTATTCCACCCCTAGACTTCGACCCAAGAGAAATGAAAACACATCCATACAATGACTTATGTGGGAATGTTCAGAGCAACATTGTTCATAAATGTATAAATGCCCAAGCTAAATGCCCATTAACTGATGAACGGATAGGCAAACTGTGGTCCATTCATAAAACAGAATATTATTCAGCCATGAAAAGGAAGGAAACACTGACACACGCCTCAACATAAATAAACCTCAAAAACATATTGCTAGGTGAAAGAAGCCAGTCACAAAGCCAGAATACATACGATCTGACTCGATTTACAAGAAATATCTAGAAAAGGCAAATTTTTAGAGACAGAAAGATTTGTGGTTGCCTAGGACTGGGAGTTGGAACAGAGATTAATTATAAATGTTCATGAAGTTTTATTAGGGGGATGAAAATGTTCTACAATGAACTTATGATGATGATTACACCACTCATTAAAGTTACTGAAAATCATTGACTTCTACACTTGAAATGGATGGATTTTATGAAGTAAAACTTGCTTCAATAAAGCTGATAAAAATGGGGAAGGGGCAAGAAGAAGGTGGATGTAGTTGATTCCCAGTATGCCTCCAGCTGCCAGAGTCTTGGGATAACTTCAGGAAGGCCTCTGTATAACCTGTGGGAGCTCAGGGACACCCCACGCAGCATAGGAAGGAAGCGGGGACGGATTGTTCAGTGACCTTGAACACCTCCCTCCCCTGGATGCTTGCCTCTCTGCTTACCAGAGGTGCAGTCCATGTCTTCATCCCCTTGAAGTGGGGCCAGCTTCATCACTTGCTTTGGTTAATGGCATGTAGCAGGGTGACGTGGCGCTGGTTCCACCCCTAGGTCCCAAGAGGCCTTGCAGCCGCTTCTGTGCCCTCTAGGATCCCTGCTCTGAGAATGCCGTCTGAGGAAGCCAGTCCAGGCTATGGGGAGATGAGGCACCACATAGAAGGAAGCTGGTCTACCATTGGGGGTGGGGGAGCCCATGGAGGGGAACCAAGGGGCTCACCGAGAGCCAGCAGCAACTGCCAGACATGCAAGTGAGGCCTTCTGACACCTTCCAGACATGTTAGTCCTCCAGCTGAGCACAGTGCAGGGAGTGAGCCCAGGTGAAGCCAGCAGAGAACTACCTAGCTGATGCATAGAGTGGTAAGAAATAACAAGTGTTTGTTGTTTGATGCCATTAAGTTTGGGGATGGTTTTTACTTAGTAACAGATAACTGAAACAGAAGCCCCCTTTCCTTTGCTTCTGATCTGCTGGCCCCGAAGCCATCTTCATTGAGGTAGGGTTGTGGACCCACCATTCTCTCACAGCTGAGACCCTCACTTCGTTCTGTGATGCCCTGGATCTTGACCCAGACACCATCTCCCTCAGGGTAGTGGTTCCATATTCTGGTTGTGCAATGGAATCTTGGTAGCAATTTAAAAATATGGCTTCTGTTCCTATTATTTATTGCACAACAAATCACCCCAAAAATTAGTGGTTTAAGAGAGCAACAATTTACTTTGCTTATAAATCTGCAGTTTCTCTTGATGGAGACAGCTTGTTTCTGTTCCTCAGTGTCAGCCAGGGTGGCTCAAAGGTTGGGGGCTGGGATCATTTGAAGTCTTGCATTCTCACATGTCTGGGAGTTGACGCTGGCAATTGGCTGGGAACTGTCAGTTGACAACAGCTTTATGTGGCCTTTTCACATGGCTGTTGGGCTTCCTCACAACATGGTGGCTGAATGCCTAGCATGAATACCATGCCTCAAAAGAACAGGGCAGAGGTAGATGGAATTTGTACGACCTGTATGAAATCACACTGTGTCATTTCCTCTGTACTCTTTTGACTGAGGCAGTCACAAGGTCTGCCCAGTTTCCAGGGGAGGGGACTAGACCACCCCACCCCCCTGGGTGAGAGGAATGTCAACATCACACTGCAGGAAGATTATGTTGCGGGGGATCTTTTGAGGTGGCTGTCTTTGGAAAATATAATCTGCCACTGGTTCCTAAGCCCCAGCCCTAGAGAGTCACTTCCACAGATCTTTAATGAAGCCTCAGAATTGTATTTTTGACATGTAGGTGTTTTCAATGCACATCCAGGATGGCACATTGGTCCTTGGTTCAAGACTGCTTGCTGCCCTCTCACTCCTGAGCTTGGGGAGAGATTGGCTGCTACCCTAGGTGATGATGTGATCAAGAAGCATTTGAAGGGAAACCAGCCTCAGGCCAGGAGGTAGGACCTGGGGAGCCCAAGACCTGATGTCTGTCCAAGGTTGGTGGTGGTGTTGAACTGCCCTTGTTAAAGGGGCCTTTTGGGGGCTGGTGTATCTGAGTAGCTTTGTATTCTTCCAGCCCTTCATGTGTGTCGTGAGCATTTCCTGGCAAGTAGACAGCAGTCTCCAGGCTGCTGCAGGTGGGATGTGGACGGCATGATTGTGGCTCTCCGTGCTGAGAGTTTGAACACCCTTCTCACAGGGCTCACTGCCATTTGATGTCTTCCCTCACAGCTGTACTTGAGGCCCAGTTTTTTAGACCGATTGAACCCGAGGAGTATTGGAGCACTCAGTATTAAAGGGGCTGTCCCATGCCCCAAGAGCCATCTGGGAAGGCATGCACTGGGAGGCTCAGGACTTGGGTCTCAGCCCCAGTTCTGCCACAGTGTTGCTCTTTGACACAAAGTAGGTCATAGCTCAACTCAGAGCTAAAGTGTCCTTAACAGCCAAGCATGTGCATAGCCTCAGCTCCCATTCTCTTGAACAAACTGACTGCCAAAGGGGGGTACTCTCCTTCAACAGAAGGCCTGCCTTGGCTCCCCATTGCCCAGAGTCCTGTGCCCTACCTACCCTTTGGGGTTATGTACCATGAGTCCTACACATTGCTGTAGCCTCGCCATCCCTTCCTGAACTTGCCATGCCCTTTCACCTACATGGGCCTTTGCATATGCTGTTCCTCTACTTGGAATGCCTTCTCTTGCTTTCACCACCTGGCCATCCCCCAGATTTGGTTTTGCTCACCTCCTCCATGAAGCCTACCCTAGCCCTCCACCCTAGCTGCTTGCTGTGCTGAAGTCTTCTACATCAGGAGCCACAGCCAGGGCTCTCAGCTTGTGGGGTTTAGCAGACTAGCAGAGGCTTTGGAGTCAGGCAGTCCGGATTTCAACCCAGTGCGGCTCCTACTTGCTGTGTGACCTCTCAGGGGAATCGCTTCACCTCTCTAAGCCTGTTTTCTCATCTCTGAGTGGGGGCTCGTGATCACTAAACAGAATTCTCACGCTATTTAAGGACATCAGCGACAGAAGCCGAGAATCTAATGAGAGAGATCGTGGGGAGGTCTGAGTGTGCAGAGCCCACAGCTTCCTTTGCTTTTATTAAAGAATGGGGCTGAAGAGTTTGAGGTTACAGAAAGAAAAAAAGCAATAAAAAGAAAAAGAAAAAAAAATGGGAAGTGGGATCTGATGGAGCAGGAGGGAGGAGCCATCAACTCCTCTCCGCCATCGTTAAGGGCAAGGGCCAGGCTTATAGTTGGTGCTGACGTCCACAGTAGAAACACCTTAAAGAGTGAATGAATGAGTGAATAAATGAAGGCAGCTGGTTTCTGAACGTGGCTGTAGCCATTTGACAGATTTGGTGCGCAGCGGCTGAGGAGGAAAGCCCCGCCCCCTGGAGCCCCGCCCCCAGGCCGAAAGCCCGTGCCTCTCCTAGCAACAGCCATAAGTAGCTGAGCGGCTGGGCCTGCGGCCCTCTCTGCACCCGCCGATGCTCCTCGCCGTCTTGGAGTTTCTTCGCCGAGGTGGCTGTGGATCCTGTACAGGAGTTGCCACCGCGGTCCGAGTCCCCGCTGCCGCCCTGCGCATCCGTTTGCAGGTACCGCCGGCACCTGGAGGGGAACCCCAACCCCTGCCCCGACCTCGGCCGCCGCAGCCCGGAACCCTTCCTGCCTCGCCTCGACGCGTTCTCCCTACTCGGCGTTAGCCCGGCGTTCCGCCTCCGTGGGCCCTGAGCTGATGCCCCGAGCCCAGCACCCAGTGCACATTCATGTTCTGTCTGGGGGGCAGGGCTCGCCCTCCTCGACCTCGCCAGGGTCCTGCATGTGCTGCCCCCGGCCTGGTTTGCCTCTCCCCAAATAGCAAACGCATCCTGTGCTTTGGCGCAGCAGTCCTGCCTGAGCAGACGCCCCCTCTCTCGCCAGGTGGCTCCCGGGAGCTGCTCACCTGGGGCAGGCATTCCAGAAGCCCGGCGACTGACTCCTGGTTAGGCGAAGGAGATGAGGTTGCTCGTCGTCGGGCTTACTGCCAACCACCCTTCTCTGTGGTTCCTTCATCCATTCATTCTCTAAGTCCATTGAGTATCGACTGTATGCCAGGCAGTGATGGAGCCCCGGCGTTCACCCAGGAGCAGGCGGGGGAAGCGGGGAAGAGAAGGGTGGGTGCTCCTGCAGAAGGCCAGGCTGGTCTCCTGGAGCAGCCCTGGAATACAGGCGGGGACAGCCTTCACTTTCTCCCTGCCAGGAGCGCTGGCGCCCAGTGGTGCACTGTGCAGCATGTCGCTGCATGCGTGGGAATGGGAGGAGTACCCCGCAAGCATAGAGCCCATCACCTCCATCACCAGCTTTGACCAGTTCACCAGCGAGTGTGACGTGGAGGAACACCTGAAGGCCAAGGCCAGGGCCCAAGAGTCCGACTCTGACCGCCAATGCAGCAGCATCGCGTCCTCCTCTGAGCCTGCCAGCACCTTCAGCTCCGACGTGCCCCACGTGGTCCCCTGCAAATTCTCCATCTCACTGGCCTTTCCTGTGAATATGGGTAGGTGCTAGAGCAGAACGCTAACACCCTCTGAAAAAAAGGGGGGTGCATGAATGACTTTCTGCAGGAGTTGAGGGAGCATATTCTCCACATCCTCTCTCCACCTGCCTCACCCCCAAACGGGCTGGCCAGTGCCAGCCAGGAGCAGAGGTTGAAAAGAAACAGCAATTTTAGGGGGCCCAACTGTGGTTGCATGAGCTTCCCATACTTAATCCTTTCAACGAACCTAAGAAGCAGGTGATGTTCTGTCTGCTTTTTACAGAGGGGGAAAAAAAAACCATGGAGAGGTTAAGGCATTGATTCCCATAAGCTCTTGTGCATCACCTAATGCCTTGTTTAAAATACATTTTCCTGGAGGCTGAGGCCAGGAGAATCGCTTGCACCTGGGAGTTGGAGGTTACAGTGAGCCGAGATTGCACCATTGCACTCCAGCCTGGGCAACAAGAGCGAAACTCCATCTCAAAAAAAAAAAAAATTCTCTGATTTGTTAAATCAGCGTCTCTGAGTATAAAGGTGTATCAGTTGGTTGTTGCCACAAAAATGTAGTGCAGCAAACCTAAACAAGGTCCCAAGCTCGAAGTCCAGTGGCTGCAAACAGGAACCCTAGGTTCTCCTGGATGTCCTGGGTGCTGGTCTCGGCTGCATTCTGTGACAGCTCAGCTCTGCTTCAGGCTGCTGCTGCTCCTTCTGGATGAGTGGGCTAGCCTAGACACCTTCTTGTTCTGGAAACACAGACACACAAGAGGGCAAACTCATCCCCACAAACACTCCTCAAGTCTTTGTCTCCCACCTGCTGGCATGTAACTAGCCAAAACACTCACATGGTTTCAGCCCAACATGGGGGGCGGAGACAAGTACTACTTCACCTCTTTATAGACCTTAGCTTTGTTTTGTTTTGTTTTCACCTGCCTGCTTGAACTAGCCCACCATGATGATTTCAGCTTCTCCTGGTATTCTGTTGATGGTTGCTTCAGATATTTTGGAGGCTATCTGGTTAGGTGTATAGCATGTTTAGAACTGCTCCATCTTCTTGGTGAATTGAACTTTTTGTCATTTTGTAGTGACTATTCCTCCATTCCTGTCTAAAATGATGCCTTTACTCTTGGATCTATTGCTATAAAGCAAAAGAGCCTGGAAAAAGACATCTGGCAAATATCAACTAAAATAAAAGTGGCACTTATCTTCTTTAGCCCTCATCTCATTTGCAGCATTTTCTAAGCATGTTTTTTCTTTTTTGGTTGTCCTCTAAAAGCACTTATAAAATGGATCTCTGTGGGACAAAACTTCATGAGATCTTGTGTACCTAAGACTATTTTTTATTATGGCAATACTTTGACATACCTTTGGCTGGATATGAAATTCTAGTTTCATTGCTTTTTTCCTTTAATACCTGAGTATTTATAGCTGAGTACATAAACATTTCTTTATACAAATTGTTTATTTTCCAATAAGTGAATCTGCTGGGTTGAAGGCATGGGTTTATAGTTTTTGATAGATATTGTCAACTTGCCCTTTAAAAGAGCTGAATAATTTGCCTTCCTGTCTTCAGAAAAAGAGAGGCTCTGTCCACTTGCTGGCCACCTGGGATTGAATCAGAAAAGGTCTAATGCTACCAGAGACTGGAAGGAGCAGCTTGACTCCAGTCTCTGCACAAATGCTAACTATTCTGGCAGCAGAAAAATTAATGCTGCAGCAGCCTCCTGGGGTTAAAAACTTAGATTTTAAAAGCTACAGCTTTAAATATAGTCCTGTTATAGAATGATATTTGGATTAAATGTTTATGGAGCTCCTAACACACCTTCTTATGATGTGAAAAGCCCCAGCCTAGAGTGTGTTTAAGCTGGAGTGTAAGCAACCGGGGGTGTTGGGGGTGATCCTTGGGGTGTTGGGGGTGATCCTTGGGCTCTGGCCTCTGGCACAAGCCCAGCTGTATCTCCCACATCCTGTCACCCTATGCACCCCATATTGGGTAATTTTGTTTTTGCTAAGCTGTTTTCTGTCTGGAATATCTGCCAGCTTTGCTCCTCTAAGACTCCGCTAAGGTCCCCCTGGGAGGTCCATCCCACCCTCCCCAGGCAGAGTTTGCTCCTCCACTTTTGTTCTTCACAACCTTGTTCTCACTGCTATTATTGCACAAATTACATTGTACTGTGATTTTTCTTCTTTTACCTGCTTCTTAGGGCCAGGAGGAGCTAGGGTAAGGCAAGTAAGGCATCTCTCCTAATGACATCTGGCCTGGCCATCTGATTTCACTTTAACTCTATCACCCTTTTAGCCCTAGGCCTGCTACCAACACTCACCCTCCAGCTGAGACACTCACTGTCAACACCATGCACTTAACTTTTGCCCTTGGGTGCCCAGTCCAGGTCCTGCTACTCTGCTGGCTAGGAGCACCGGACCTGTGCCTCCCTCCCCAAGCCGGGCAGGCAGTGTGGGGTGTGCAGCCTCTGGCAGCATCAAGTTCCAGGGAACTGGGGAGACGGGCCTGCTTTTCCATATGAGATTAAAATGAGACTTCTTCAATCTGTATCTTCTAGGTCATAAGGGAAAATATGCAAGTCTGATTGAAAAATATAAGAAACACCCTAAAATGGACAGCTCTGTTGCAAAGATGCGTCATTTTTACCACATTGAGTACTGCCTTCTGCCAGACGATGGAGAACCTAAAAAAGTTGATATATTACTATTTCCAATGGTGGCCAAAGTGTTCCTGGAGTCAGGAGTAAAGGTGCGTGTGTGAGTGTGGGTAGCCTTGTGTGTAGTCTAATGCTCCTCATGAAAAGTGTGCCGCCTCATGGATGTGTGACATCAGCTCCACCTCCAGCTGGCTAGAATTGGAAGATCCTGGGCCCCACCGCCTGAGAGGAATCTGCACTCACCTGATCATTCCAATTACTGACTTTTTTTTTTTTTTTTGAGTCGGAGTCTTGCTCTGTTGCCCAGGCTGGAGTGCAGAGGCACGATCTTTGCTCACTGCAACCTCAGCCTCCCAGTTCAAGCAATTCTCATGCCTCAGCTACCCCAGTAACTCAAATTACAGGCATGAGCCACCATGCCCAGCTAGTTTTTGTATTTTTAGGTGAGACAGAATTTCACTATGTTGGCCAGGCTGGTTTTAAACTCCTGACCTAAAGTGATTCACCCGCGTTGGCCTCCCTAATTGAGGGCATTACAGGCGTGAACTACTATGCCTGGCCTATCTTTTATTTAGATATTTTACCCAGTAATTTCCGGGATGTTTCAAAAGTTTTTGTAGTTCTTGAGATTTCCTTTTTTCTGTGTGTGTGCAGGCACATGTATGAGTGTGTGCACGCGTACACACTACCTGCACACATACACTCCTGCCAGTGGTTTTGCTCTGGGTCATTGCTTGGAAGCAATCGAGGAGGATGCTATTTACTGGCAATTACTTTGATTTTATTTTTCCTGAGGAACACAGAAGTCTGATGGGACCCAGTATACAACGCCCCATTTCCCCTGAGCTCAGAGCCTGAAGAGTGACCAGGCACCAAAGTCAGGCAGCGCTGCGGCTGGGGGCCAGCTCTGTTTGCCATGACCTTCGCATATCTTTCCCCAGTTGACATCTCTGAATGTTGTTTTACACAGACCGTGAAGCCGTGGCATGAAGGTGACAAAGCCTGGGTGTCGTGGGAGCAGACTTTTAATATCAGTGTGACAAAGGAATTATTAAAGAAAATAAATTTCCACAAAATCACCTTGAGCGTTTGGAACATTAAGGACAAGGTGTCAAGAAAAGCCAGATATTACCGATTAAAGACTGCCGGTCTCACAGACGACGTGGGAGCTTTTCATAAGTCAGGTGCTCTGGTTTTATTTGAAATGGTTCTGGAAGCCTGGGGCTTACTCACTAGTAACAGCATAAAAGCCAGTGTCTCCTGGTTTCCTTGCTCTAATTGGCATGTGCACAGACGGGTTTCTGGATCTGTGGCAGGGCATTCCACCAGGTGGTGCTGTGGTAATAGGAAGGGCCACCCCGGGGAGTGATGGTGTGGTGGGCAGTGTTCCTGCAACTCCACCTTTTATTTCAGGGCAGCTCTGACTCGGGCACCCACCACCAGCTGGACTACTATTATATGTTTACTAAAATTAAAAAAAAATTAGAGGATACCAAGAAACAAAAGAGAAAACTTAAAAATCCTACCACCCCGAGACAGTCGTCTTAACATTTTCATGTAGACCTTTCCAGACTCATTTGTATAAATATTATATCAATATCAAATTTTTTTTTCTTTTGGAGACAAAGTCTCGCTCTGTCATCCAGGCTGGAGTGCAATGATGTAATCTTGGCTCACTGCAACCTCTGCCTCCCCGCTTCAAGTGATTCTCCTGGCTCAGCCTCCCTAGCAGTTGGGACTACAGCCATGTGCCACCACGCCCAGCTAATTTTTGTATTTTTAGTAGAATTAGGGGGGTTTTGCCATGTTGGCCAGGCTGGTCTCGAGCTCCTGACCTCAGGTGATCCACCTGCCTTAGACTCTTAAAGTACTGGGATCACAGTTGTGAGCCACTGTGCCTGGCCAATGTCAGAAAGTCTTTTGAACTCTCCTTGAAGGAGAGGACCAGGAAGGGTGGAAAGATCCAGGCTTTGAAGCCAGACAGTGGAATTCAGTCCTGTCTCCATCTTGTACTTGCTGTTGACCTGGGCATGTTCCTGAACATACATTTCTCACCTGTTAAAAAGGAAAAACAACTAGTACCTGCTTCTCTGGAATACTGGAGGCAGGTTGACGGGAGCGGTCTACCTGGGTACAGGCAATAAGGAAGTTATGCATTGTCTATAGAAAGGTTAAGAACTGTGGCTGAGCGCAGTGGCTCACACTTGTAATCCCAGCACTTTGGGAGGCTGAGGCGGGTGGATCTTGAGGTCAAGAGATTGAGATCACCCTGGCCAACATGGTGAAACCCCATCTCTACTAAAAATAGAAAAATTAGCTGGGCATGGTGGTGTACGCCTGTAGTCCCAGGTACTCCAGAGGCTGAGGCAGGAGAATTGCTTGAACCCAGGAGGCAGAGGTTGCAGTGAGCCTTGATCGTGCCACTGCGCTCCAGCCTGACAACAAAGTGAGACTGTCTTAAAAAAAATAAAATTTAAGAACTGTAATTAAATGCTACCAATTAAACTATGACATGGCATTATTGTAAGATGCCTCCTGTTGCTTAGAGATGTTAAAAGTAAAAGCAGGTACAGTGGTTCATGCCTGTAATCCCAGCACTTTGGGAGCCTGAGGCAGGAGTTTGAGACCAGCCTGGGTAACGTGGCAAGACCGTGTCTCTATAAAGAATTTAAAGATCAGCCCAGCATGGTGATGCACATCTGTAATTCTAGCTACTTGGAAGGCTGAGGTGGGAGGATTGCTTAAGCCTGGGAGGTCAAGGCTTCAATAAGTTGTGTTTGTTTGACTGCACGCCAGCCTGGGTGACAGAGCAAGACCTTGTCTCAAAAAAAAAAAAAAAAAGCAAAATAGATGTACATATTACAATCAGTGATTCTAATGACGTATAGTACTGTTATTGTTGTCAGCGCCTTCCAGACGAGTGTAATTATCCTCAATTTTGTGTGGCTGGAAAGCCTTGCCTTTCTCTGATTTTCCAGCCTGCCTTCTCAAGGAGCCTTTCTGACCTTGGAGGCTTGGAACTTCCCATTTTTAATCTTTCATTTATATTCAGGGTTTTTTACTCTTGACGTTATTGACATTTTGCGCCAGGTAAATTCCTCGCTGTGGGGGCTGTTCTGTGGATTGCCGGGTGTTTTTCAGCGTCTCTGGCCTCTACGAGCTGCCAGTAGTAGCCTGCCAGTTGTGACAATCAGAGTTCTTCAGACACTGCCACATGTCCCCTGGGGGTCAAAATCGCCCCTGGCTGAGAAACACTGCTATATTCCTGCATTACAAGTTGTAGGCTTCCAGCATGAAAAAATGGGACTCGAGGTAATTTTTCTCACCTGGACCAAAGGAAAGAACCATGTCCTCTAAGTGTGAGCTGTGGGCCACCTGCATCAGATGCTTACCTGCAGATTCCAGGCCTGATTCAGAGCTGCTGAGCCAGACTTTCTGGTCAGTATCTGCCCTGCAGTGGGCTCTCACTGGGGTAGGGTGCTGAGGTGGGAGTATCAGGAAGGATTCCTGGAGGAAGGGCCGTAGTAGCAAAGAGATGGGTAAAGGGAATTTGGTGGCCAGAAAAGAAGGAAGGAAGGAAGGGTGTTTTATGGCCTCCAGGGAGAGCCCACAAGCCTCTTGTTCTGAGTATTCTTATTGATCGATTGAGACAGGGTCTCACCTGTTGCCCAGGTTGGAGTGTAATGATGTGATCATAGCTCACTACAGTTTTCAACTCCTGGGCTCAAGTGATTCCTCCTGCCACAGCCTCCCGAGTAGCTGGGACCACAGGTGCCACTACACCTGGTTAATTTTTAGATTTTATCTTGTGCAGAGATTGGGTCTTACTATGTTGCCCAGGCTGGTTCTAACTCCTGGTCTTAAGCAATCCTCCTGCCTTGGACTCCTGAAGTGCTGGGCTCTCAAGTGTGAGCCACTATGCCTAGCACTATGAAACGTTGAAATGACAGCACCTGCTCCTTCTTGAACCCTGTCCCAAGCTTAGCATCACTGCTTCTTATTTAAAGAAGTTTTTCTCATTAAAAAAGCAGTGCAAATTCACTTTATAGAACAATTTAAAAAGACTAGCAAAAAGAGAAGAAATTAAAACCTCATGATTCCTGTCCAGAGATAGCCATTGTTAACATTTTTGCTGTGAATGTAGGGTACATGTTGTCTTAAGTCCTGCCTTTTCTACTTAAAAAGATTTCTTACAAAAACTCTTGTTTCTTGGGAGCACAGAAACACTAAGAGTTCTGTCTCATGTTATGAAGAAGGTAGGATGTTTCCTGGATGCCTGGTGGTAGGTCACATGCCAGAACTTGGTAGCTTTTAGCCCGCTGGTCTTGAAGGACACATCCCAACCAACTCAGTGTACTAGTCAGGGTTCTGTAGAGGGAAGGACTAATAGGATAAATATATGTATGAAAGGGAGTTTATTAAGGAGTATTGGTTCACATGATCACAAGGTGAAGTCCCACAATAGGCCATCTGCAAGCTGAGGAGCCAGGAAGCAAGTCTGAGTCCCAAAACATCAAAAACAGGGAAGCCTACAGTGCAGCCTTCAGCCTGTGGCTGAAGGCCTGAGAGCCCTCTGGCAAGCCACCGGTGTGGGTCCAAGAGTCCAAAAGCTGAAGAACTTGGAGTCTAATGTTTGAGGGCAGGAAGCATCCAGCACTGGAGAGAGATGAAAGCCAGAAGACTCAGGAAGTCAGCTCCTTCCCTGTTCTTCTGCCTGCTTTCTTCTAGCCGAGTGCTGGCAGCTGATTAAATGGTGCCCACCCAGACTGAGGGTGGGTCTGCCTCTCCTAATCCACTGACTCAAATGTTAATTTCCTTTAGCAACACCGTCACCAACATACCCAGGATCAATACTTTGCATTCCTTCAATCCAATCAAGCTGACACTCAGTATTAACCATCACGCTCAGCATTTCTCTTCCCTTCAATCTGCTCATCTGCTCGATTTCTAAGGACTGGATGACGACCGTATTCTTCTCAAAAGCCCCCAGTCATGTTTAACTCCTCCTTTTCCCTCAATTCTCAATACTTCTACCCAGTTCCCAGTAGGTTTCCCCAACCTATTGTTCTTGAGAGAGCTCTCTGCCCAGCTGTCTTCTCCCTCCTGCCCTCTGGCTTTCTCTGCACCTAGGTTTGTTCCCCGTCCTCTCTCCTGCCACTGTGGCCTTGCGTTTCTCTGTCTCCCCTCCGGCCTTGGTGCTGCCTTGCTCTGCAGCTGTTCATGGCTGCCCCAGGGCCTTTAGGGAACCAACTGTAGGCTTTGAGTCTGGCCTTGAAGGCATTTTACAGTCTGCTTCCAAGGCTCTTTCTTACTGCCACTGCCCCTTCACACCACAGCCCACCTCCTTGTCCCTGAAGACATGTGGCTCTCCCTTGTGGTAAGGCCTGCCTCCACCCAGGTGGGCATTCCTCCATGGCTCTCAGCCTCATCTCTTTCTCCAAAAATGTTATCAATCATTCAACACTGAATCCAATTTCACCTTTTTTTTTTCTACTTTCTTGGAGCATCTTTCATCTCCATTTGTTAATTCACTTCCTCCATTCATTCATTATCCTGCCCATTCTTGGTGGCTGCCATGTGCATGTGAGGCCTCTAGGGATAGAAATGAAGGGCATTGAGGAGCTGACACCCTAGCTGGGGACAAGGCACTCTCTGGGTACAGTCCTGGCTTTGTTAAGGACAAGCTCTCTGACCACAGGAAAGTTACTTCAGTGTCATATCTTCACCTGTGAGGTGGGGAATGCTCCTGCCCTCCTTAAAGTGGAATGTGAGGAGGCAGTGAGGCAGTGCATGTCACAGGCTCAACGCTCACATTTGTAGGATGCCGCTGGCTGAGGTCTGAGAACCTCAACGCGTGTCCCTATCCCAGACGTGTGTGCTTACTGTTTTGAGTTTCCTGGAATTGGAGGCAGCTTCCTAGGCAGCATCTCCAGGAGAATAGGGACCTTATCTACTGCTTCATCTTCTTCAGAGGAAGGTGACTGTCACTACAGGTATACCTTGATTTGTTGTGCTTTGCTTTATTGGGCTTCACAGAGATCATGTTTTTCCAGATTGGAGGTTTCTGGCAACACTGTGTCAGGCAAGTCTATTGGCACCGTTTTTTCAGCCTTGTCTGCTCACTTTGTGTCTCTGTCACATTTTGGTAATTAATTACTGTGATTTTTCAAACTTACTATATTTGCTTTGGCGATCTATGATCTGTGATCTTTGATGTCACTATTACAAAGGTTTGGAGGTGCCACAAACTGCACGCATGTGAAACGGTGAACTTACCTGATAAATGCTGTGTGTGTTCTGACTCCAGAACACAGGGCTCCGATGACCAGCCATTCTTCTGTCTCTCCCTCTCCTCAGGTCTCCCTATTCCCTGAGGCACAACAATACCAAAATTAGGCCAATTAATAACTCTACAATGACCTCCAAAGTGTTCAAGTGAAAGGAAGCATCTCACATCTCTCCCTTTAAGTCAAAAGCTAGAAATGATTAAGCTTAGTGAGGAAGTCACATCAAAAGCCTAGATGGGCTGAAAGCTATGCCTCTTGTGCCAAACAGTTAGCCAAGTTGAGAATGCAAGGGAAAAGTTCTAGAAGGAAGTTAAACATGCTGCTCCAGTGAACACAGCAATGATAAGAAAGTGAAACAGTCTTATAGCTGATACAGAGGAAATTTTAATGGTCTGGCTAGAAATCAAACCAGCCACAATATTGGCTGAAGCCTAATCCAGAGCAAGGCCCTAACTTTGTTCAGTTCTATGAAGGCTGAGAGAGGTGAGGACACTGCAAAAAAAAAGTTTGAAGCTAGCAGAGACTGGTTGATGAGGTTTAAGGAAAGAAGCCATCTCCATAACAGAAAAGTGTAAGGTAAAGCAGCAAGTGCTAATGGAGAAGCTGCAGCAAGTTATTTAGGAGATTTAGCTAAGATCACTGATGAAGGTGACTACACTAAGCCACAGATTTTCAGAATAGATGAGGCAGCCTTCTATTGGAAGAAGCTGCCATATAGGACTTTCATAGCTAGAGAGGAGAAGTCAATGCCTGGCTTCAAAGGACAGGCTGACTCTCTTGTTAGGGACAGTGTAGCTGGTGACTTAAAGTGGAGACGAGTGCTCATTGACCATTCCCACAACTCTAGAGCCCTTAAGAATAGTGCTAAATCTATTCTGCCTGAGTTCTGTAAATGTAACAACAAAGTCTGCATGACAGCACATCTGTTTACAGCATGGTTTACTGAATATTTAAAGCCAACTATTGAGACCTACTGCTTAGAAAAAAGACTACTTTCCAATATGACTGCTCATCGATAATGCATCTGGTCACCTAAGGGCTCTGATGGAGATGTACAAAGAGATGACTTGTTTCAACATCCATGCTGCAGCCTGTGGATCAAGGAGTAATTTTGACTTTCAAAGTCAAAGTCTTATTTAAAGTCTTATTTCAAGTCTTATTTAAGTCTTATTTAAAGTCTTTTAAATATTATTAAATCTTATTTAAAGTCTTTTAAAGTCTTTTAAATAAGTCTTTTAAATAAATAAGTCTTTTAAATAAAAGACTTTAAATATTTAAAGTCTTATTTCAAGTCTTATTTAAAAAACATTTCATAAGGCCATAGCTGCCATAGATAGTGATTCATTTGATTGATACAGGCAAAGTAAATTGAAAACCTTCTGGAAGGCCCAGGCACAGTGGCTCATGCCTGTAATCCTAGCACTTTGGGAGGCTGAGGCGGGTGGATCACCTGAGGCCAGGAGTTTGAGACCAGCCTGGCCAACATGGCAAAACCCCAACTCTACCAAAAATACAAAAAATAGCCAGGCGTAGTGGCGGTCACCTGTAATCCCAGCTGCTCAGGAGGCTGAGGAAAGAGAATTGCTTGAACCCAGGGGGCGGAAGTTGCAGTGAGCTGAGATCGTGCCATTGCACTCCAATCTGGGTGACAGAGCGAGCCTCCATCTCAAACAACAACAAAACCTTCTGGAAATGATTCACCATTCTAGATGCTTTTAAAATATCTGTGACTCATGGGAGGAGGTAAAAATATCAACATTAATAAGAATTGGAAAAAGTTGATTCCAACCTTCATGGATGACTCTGAGGGGTTCAAGACTTCAGTGGAGCAAGTCACTGCAGATGTGGTGGAAACAGCAAGAGAGCTAGAATTAGAAGTGGAGCCTGAGGATGTGACTGAATTGCTGCAATCTCATCAGATTTGAACAGATGAGGAGTGTCTTCTTACGGATGAGGAAATAAAGTGGTTTCTTGAGATGAAATAGAATCTATTTCTGGTGAAGAAGCTGTGAACGTTGTTGAAATGACAACAGGATTTAGAATAGTACACAAATTTAGTTGATAAAGGAGGAGCAGAGTTTGAGAGGATTGACTCCAATTTTGAAAGCAGTTCTACTGCGGGCAAAATACTATGAAACAGCCTCACGTGCTACAGGGAAACCTTTCACGAAAGGAAGAGTCGATCAATGCAGCCAACTTCATGGTGAGGTGAACCCAGCCCTCAGCACCCACCACCCTAATCACTGAGCAGCCCTCAACATCGAGGCAAGACCCCCACAGCAAAAAGATGATTACCCGGAGGCTCAGATGATTGTTAACATTTTTTTTTTTTTGAGATAGGGTCTTGCTCTGTTCCCCAGGCAGCAGTGCAGTAGCGTGATCATGGCTTACTGCAGCCTCGACCTCCCAGACTCAAGCAGCCCTCCCACCTCAGCTTCCCAAGCAGCTGGAATTACAGGTGCATACCACCATGCCTAGCTATTTTTTCTTTTTTGTAGAAACAAGGTTTCACTATGTTGCCTAGGCTTGTCTTGAACTCCTGGCCTCAAGTGATCCTCTCATCTCAGCCTCCTACAGTACAGGGATTACAGGCAGAAGCCACTGTGCCCAGCCCGTAACATCTTTTAGCAATAAAGTATTTTTTCTCTCTTTTCCTTCCTTCCTTCTCTCCCTGCTTCCCTTCCTTCCTTCCTTCCTTCCTTCCTTTCTTTCTCTCTTTTTTTTTTTTAATTAAGAGACAGAGTCTCTCTCTGTTACCCAGGCTGGAATGCAGTGGTGCAGTCACAGCTCCATGCAGCTTCAAACTCTTAGGCTCGAGCAGTCACCCAGTTCAGCCTCTCAAAGTGCTGGGATTACAGGCATGAGCCACTCTACCTGGCCCAATAAAGCATTTTTTTAAACTAAGGTGTGTGTGTGTGTGTATGTATGTGTGTATATATATTTTAGATATAATGCTGTCACACGTAATATAAGACTGCAGTATGGTATAAACATAATTTATATGCATTGGGAAAATTATGTGTGACTCACTTTATTGTGATACTTAGTGTAGTCTGAAACTGAACCCCCAATATCTCCGAGAAATGCCTGTAGTATTGGTCACTGCCAATCAAAAAGAAAGAAAAAAAGAAATCTCCATAGTAGATATTCAGTAAGTATTTTGGATTGATTGACTCAATGATTCTTTCTTCTTCTGCATTCTAGAAGTGAGACATTTGGTTTTAAATCAGAGAAAATTATCTGAACAGGGCATTGAGAATGCCAACATTGTCAGAGAGGAGTGGAACCAGGAACATCCACCAGGAAAACAAGAAAAAGCAGAAAAACACCCAAAGTCTTTGCAAGGTGAGCAGAGAAGGGCTTTGTGGAGAAGCTGAGTGCAAGGCAGTGCAGGGAAAGCCGTCACATGGTGCGCTGGGGCGGTGCGTGTGCACGGAGTCCCTCCTGTGTGTTGGCAGTGGAGGCGGGTGGGGCTCACCCTGCCACACGGCTGCACTGCTCTTGCTGCGTGGCTTACTTTTTGTTGCTGATTCTTTTATTTTTAAATTTAATGTGTGTGTGTGTCCAAAAATTTTTTTTCTTTTTTTTTTTTTTTTTTTTTGGAGACAGAGTTTTGCTCTTGTCTCCCAGGCTGGAGTGCAATGGCACAATTTTGGCTCACTGCAACCTCCACCTCCCAGGTGGAAGCGATTCTCTTGCCTCAGCCTCCCATGTAGCTAGGATTACAGGCGCCCACCACCACACCCAGCTGATTTTTGTATTTTTAGTAGAGACGAGGTTTCACCTTGTTGGCCAGGCTGGTCTCAAACTCCTGACCTCAGGTGATCCACCCGCCTCAGCCTCCTAAAGTGGTGAGATTACAGGCATGAGCTACTGCACCTGGCCTCAAAAACTTTTCTGACTGTAGAAGTTATATATGTGGTTTTTAGAAAATTTAGTGAATAGATAAAAGTATAAAACAGAAAAAACATAATTTCATCACGAGCAATCTATGTAACATTGTAGTTACTATATTGTAGAGAATTTCTTTGTTTTTGTTGTAGTTTTTTTTTGTTTTTTGAGACAGAGTCTTGCTCTGTCACCCAGGCTGGAGTGCAGGTTGGTCTCAAACTCCTGACCAGGTGATCCACCCACCTTGGCCTCCCAAAGTGCTGGGATTACAGGCATGAGCCACCTCGCCCAGCCTAGGATTTTTCTTTTTTCCTTTTATTTTTTTTTAAACACAGATTAGGTTATCCTGGATACATACTCCTGTATTTAGAGATGATTAAGATGTCATCAGATGCACTCTCCCTTCTTCTTGTTGTTATTTATTTCTTATTTTCTATTAAGGCAGGGTCTCACTCTGTCACTCAGGCTGCAGTGCTTACTATACTCAGGTTTGATCACAGCTTACTATAGCCTTGAACTCCTGGACTCAAGCAATCTTCCTGCCTCAGCCTCATGAGTAGCTGGGACCACAGGCATGTGCCACCAGGCTTAGCCAATTTTTAAATATTTTATAGAGATGGAATCCTGCTATATTGCCCGGGCTGGTCTCAAACTCCTGGGCTCAAGTGATCCTCCTGCCTGAGCTTCCCAGAGTGTTGGGATTACAGGTGTGAGCTACTGCACCAGGCTGCACTTTCCTATTTCCTTAAAAACTTTCCATGAACTTCATTTGTGGTGACTAAGTAGTATTTCATCTGCTGGGCAGATTGTAATCTAACCAATTCCCTATGGTTGGGAACTTGGGAATCTTGGGACTGTTTTCATTTTCTAATGTAAACAGTACTGAAATGGACGATTTAATACATAATAGACTTTCTTCTCTTTCTCTGTTGGCTGTTATATAAGGAACCGGAGGTCTCCTCTTGACTCCATTTATCAAAATGATCAAAACTGGACTGTATGTTTATTCATTCACTCACTTATTAACAAACTTTTTTTACTGAGTGCTTACCATATCCCAGGACTTCTGCCTAGAGACTGACATTACAGAAATGGGTTAGGGGCCCTCATTTCTTAGTGAGCTAGCATGTAACAAAAAGCTTGGAAATATTTGCTACTATTTTCAGGTTCTCACCAAGCAGAGCCTGAAACTTCTTCCAAGAACAGTGAGGAATATGAGAAGTCCCTCAAAACGGATGATTCTTCCACGGTTCAGTAAGGATTGAATGATATTTTGGGCAGTGGGAGTGAGCCCCTCTTGTACTAGCCCTACTATGAGTCATGGTAGGCTTTTTTAGTAAATCCAGTTAAATCGGAGCTCATGCAATCCAGGCTAAATTAAGGGATCAGGGAAAGGGCAGCTTGTGCTTGAGTACATGTTGCACCTCAAGCTTTCTGCATGCATTATTTTATCTTATTTGATCCTCATAATGACAACTTTGTGAGGTGGTATGACTATCTCCATTTCCTACACAAGGTAACTGAGTAATTAAGTGATTTACACAAAGTCATAAACCAGAATTCCTGGTTAAGCCAGGATTCCAACCCACACCTTCAGACTCCTGAGTCTCCAGCCATCCTGCATGAGGTCAGTTGCTCTTAGGGCCTCTGGTAGCCTGAGACGGGTCTGGAGAAGGAGACTCCTTGGATGCTATGGGGACCAGGGAGAGAATGGAAGCCCAGCTGATGGTTTGGGAAAATGGAATGAGAAGAACCAAGAGAACATGTCTTTAAACAATTTTGGTTTTTAAAAATTGCTTTTTTTTTTGGAATGTATAGATTAATTTGGGAAGAATTAACATTTTTACATTGTTAAGGTATCTCATCCATGATCATGGTATATCCTTTCACTCAATTCAGACCCTCCCTTATGTCCTTTAATAGAGTAATTTGTTCTGCCTATAAATGTTGTGGATAATTCCTATAAGTGAATTCTTAGGTGTTTTATAGTTTGGGCTATTTTTATAAAAACATTATTTCTCATTATATTTTTTGAGTTGATTAGTACCTTGAATGCAGACCAGCTGTGCCAACATTACTGGGGATTTGGTAGAAATGCAGAATTTCAGGCCTGCCCCTGGTTTACTGAACCAGAGTCTGCATTTTATTTGACAAGATTCCTAGGTAACTCACAGGCACATTGAAAACTTAGAAGCACTGTGTTAGAGGAATGCACTATAAGATTTTTTTAAAATCTGCTTTCATTTAGTCCATCAGTAAATAGATTCTCAGATTGGGCCCCTGATTTTTTTCACCTTCGTTAATTTTTCTCTTTGTGAATTTTCTAGATGGAGTGTTTCGAGAATACCAACCATTTCTTTGGCAGGAGCAAGCATGATGGAGATCAAGGAATTAATTGAGAATGAATCATTCAGCAGCTTAAACATATTAGACAGACAAAGATCTCAAAGTAAGTTAGGATTTGGGAATTTTATAATACAACTAGACTTGGAAGAATTATGAAATATTTTAAATTCAGGATACTTCAATGAGATTCTTGCATATTTGACCAAATGTTTCTCAAAAGTAAGAGTACTGTATACATTTTCATCTTATGCATTCCATCCTTACTGTCCATCCATCCATCCATTCCCATTTATCCACTCATCTATCTGTCCGTCCCATCTATCCATCCATCCACCTCTATTCATCCATCCATTCATTCATCCATCCCTATCCATCCATCCCCATCCATTCATCCATCCACCCACCCATTCCATTCATTCATCCATGCATCCATCCATCTCCATCTATCCATCCATTTGTTCCGTTTCTTCTCATGTCATTCATTCAGCCTCATCATCCATCCCACTCCACCAATATTTTTGACCCATGGTGTTGTGCATATGGAGGACGTGAAAATCTCTAATATCTAGTTGAGACTTTCAAATAAAGATTTATAATTCTATGTGATAGGTGCTATGGTACGGGTAGGTATATGGTATGTTGGGGAAGCATAAAAGAGTAGCATTTATGGAACGACTCCTTGAAAGATAAAGTGTTTACTCTTTTCTTTTTTTTTTTTGAGAGGGAGTCTCGCTCTGTCACCCAGGCTGGAGTGCAGTGGCACAATCTCGACTCACTGCAACCTCCGTCTCCTGGGTGCAAGTGATTCTTCTGCCTCAGCTTCCTGAGTAGCTGGGATTACAGGCATCTGCCACCACACCCAGCTAATTTTTGTATTTTTCACCATGTTGGTCAGGCTGGTCTCAAACTCCTGACCTCAAGTGATCCACCTGCCTCAGCCTCCCAAAGTGCTGGGATTACAAGCGTGAGCCACTGCACCTGGCCCAGTATTTACTCTTACAGTGGAATGAAGAACACAGTATCCCATGTCATGGGACCCACTCATGCAGAAGCATGTAATCTTATTCACGTACTGTCGAGAGCAGAACCCTCAGAAGCCACTAAACTGACTTCCTCATTCTCAACCTAGATCCCCTCACCAGTTTCTCATTAAGAAGTTGTATTTCCAGTGTGAGGTGGGAACATCTAGAGCTGGTGAGTGCACTGCTGCCTCCTGGGATGGGCCATTTCACATCCTGTTAGCTGTAATTGCTACAGATCATTTCGTCGTCTCTCAATCAGTTATCCGTTTGTTGTTTTCTGACACTGGCCTGCTTCTAGTAGTGCAATAGTTGAAGGCTGCGGAGAGAAGTGACTGCTTGAGCCAGGCTCTCTGCTGGGTGCTGGAGACACGGCTGAAGAAAACTCATTCCTATTCTTCCGGTCCACAAAGACTGAGTCACACTTTCACATGTGAACGCCTCTCAACTTCAGACTTTGTTCTTTTCCAGATTAAAAGTGTCACTCTTTTTAAAAATGTGCTTTAAAATTTAATGAGGTTTTTAAACCATTCTTTTTATTTTGAAATAAAGATAGGAAAGTTCACAGGAAAATGCAACAACTATATTCAGAATTTAGGTGTTAGCATTTTGCCGTGTTATGGGTGGACTGTGCTTCACACACACAGTCCCCTGCTGGGGATCTGAGTTGTCTCCAATTTCTCATCCTCCAACACTGCCGTGGTAAGCGTCTGGGCACACATGTGAGTCCATGACATTGGCTCAGTGGGACCCCTGGGGCACAGATAGTGAACTCCGACCCCACTGCTGCTGGTTTACTCTCCAGGTGGCATCTCTTTACCCCGCTGCTCGCAGTCCTGAGGATTGCTGTTCTCTGCCATGCTCTGCACAGGCAGGGTTGAGTTCCTGACTCCTGGTGAGGCTGAGCAGCATTGCATAGGCTTATTTGGTCACACTCATGCGATTTGCCGATTCATATCTTTGCTTATTTTTCTGTTCGTTTAAAAAAATTGTCTTATTGATCTGGCAGCTCTGTGTTTACATCTTCTGGATAATTGTGCATTGCCAGTTATATGCATGGTAACCCTCACAGACAGGGGTATGTAACTTATCCTTTGCCGTGATTTATGGTATCTTGTTTTGTACACCGGTTATTTAACTGTTCCTCTCTAGTTTATACTTTCAGGAATATTTAAGAAATAAATACTTCCTCAGCTGGGTACGATGGTGCGTGCCTGTAGTCCAAGCTACTTGCAAGGCTTAGGGGATGATCACTTGAGCCAGCGTTTATGGCCAGCCTTGGCAACATAGTGAAACACCATCTCTCTCTCCTTTTTTTCTCCCCCCACAAGACTGAGCTTCACTCTTGTCGCCCAGGATAGAGTGCAGTAGCATGATCTTGGCTCTGCCTCCCAGGTTCAAGCGATTCTCCTGCCTCGCCCTCCCAGGAAGCTGGAATTACAGGCGCCTGCCACCATGCCTAGCTAATTTTTTATTTTTAGTAGAGACAGGATTTCACCGTGTTGGCCAAGCTGGTCTCAGAATCCTGACCTCAGGTGATCCACCCGCCTCAGCCTCCCAAAGTGCTGGGATTACAGGCGTGAGCCATCGCGCCTAGCCGAAACATCATCTCTTTAAAAAAAAAAGAAAGAGTCCAGGTGTGGTGACTCACGCCTGTAATCCTAGCACTTTGGGAGGCTGAGACAGATGGATCACCTGAGGTCAGGAGTTTGAGACTAGCCTGGCCAACATGGTGAAACCCTGTCTCTACTAAAAATATAAAAATTAGCCATGTGTGGTGGCGCATGCCTGTGATCCCATCTACTCTGGAGGCTGAAGCAGGAGAATCGCTTGAACCCAGAAGGCGGAGGTTGCAGTGAGCCTTGATCGTGCCACTGTACTCCAGCCTGGGCAAGAGAGTGAAACTCCGTCTTAAAAAAGAAATCCTTCTTCATCCAGATGTCAGTATAGTCTCCTAGATATTCTTCTGATGATTTTAAAGTTTTTGTTTTATACTTTTAGTCTGGAATTCATTTTGTATATGTCATGAAGTAATTCAGTAACTTCATTTGCTCCCATATGCATAGTCAATATAATTTACCCATTGATTTGAAATGCCACTTCTGGCATCTGTTAGGTTCCCCTATGTGTTTGGGTCTGTTCCTGGGCTTTCTCATCTGTCCCATTGGTCTTGATGACCATAGATTTATATGCATTCTCATCTCCTTTTCCTTCTGATCTAAGCTTGGCACTGAGCTGAGGGTTTTATGCAGCGTTGCTAATTTCCTCTTCTTAGTGCCCTAGAAGGCAGGTGGTGTTGCCCTCATTTAACAGGTGAGGTTACTGAGGCTCAGACTGGGCTTTTGTTTAAGAGCAGGGTCTCTTTAAAAAGCCCATCCTCCAACCTGCACTGAGGTTAAGAGCTAACTGGAGGAGAGTCTTGAGTGAGCCTGCGGCGTCACTGTCATAGCGACCTTAGTCCTGTTCTGCCCATGTTCTCAGGTAGCAGTGGGAGGGGATGAGAGGCCCTCAGCCTATTCCTACATATACTGAAAACGGGCCTGCCATCTATACATATATAAATTTTTGAGACCGAGTCTCGCTCTTGCCCAGGCTGGAGTGCAATGGTTCGATCTCGGCTCACCGCAACCTCCACCTCCCGGGTTCAAGAGATTCTCCTGCCTCAGCCTTCCAAGTAGCCGGGGTTATAGGCATGTGCCACCACACCTGGCCAATTTTTGTATTTTTAGTAGAAACAGGGTTTCTCCATGTTGGTCAGGTTGGTCTCGAACTCTCAACCTCAGATGATCCACCTGCCTCAGCCTCCCAAAGTGCTGGGATTACAGGCATGAGCCATTGTGCTTGGCCCTGCCATCTATATTTAGCTACCACTTCTAGTTGCTGGGAAAAGGCAGTGGCACAAAGAACAACCCCTGCCGTCTAGGAGCTTCTGGAACCTTCCTGAATCTCTGTAGCAGGTTCAGGTCCACATATGGCAAGTCAGATACAGTCTCCTCTTAATGCTCATCTCCTTTCTTTGATTTCACAGTTAAAGGGAAAGATTTAGAGGGAAGAAAGAAAATCCAGAAGAGACATAAGAAGCCCCCGGCAGAAGAGGAGGCAGACCCCACGCTGATGGGCCCCAGGAGGCAGAGCGCCTTCTCCATCCAGCTGGCCCTCATGCCGCTTTTTGCCGGTACCCATTCCTTTCCCTGTTCCCAGTAGCTCTCGCTTGTCTTGTCACGCGTGGCCAGAATGGCCATAAGCAGATGCTCGCGATGACAGCCCTGCTGTATGCCACCTCATTTCATCCTCACAGCCATCTCAGGAAACTCAGGGGAATTGGTGTCATAGTACAAGGGGAAACAGAGGCCCAGAGAGGGTAGCTACATTGCCTGAGATCACACAGCTGGGAAGTGTGAAGCCTGGACTTGAATCCAGCTGTTTGATTTCAAAATCCAAGGAAGCCTATAGGAATATTAGATGTCATCATTGTGTTTGCTAAGAAGATGTTGCTTTTAATGAGTGCTTTCCTACAGATTATTATAAAAACATCTAGGAAAGGAAATGAGGAAAGGGAATCCTTTTTGACTGAGCCTCTCTGGGTGCAGGCACCTCCTGTATGACACATCACTTACTTCTCAGGGCAGACTGTGACCCAGGCAGGCAACCTGTGGTGTGGTGGCTGTGGTGGTTATCATTGTTACCATTTTTTTCAGTGAGGCAAAGAACTCAGAGAGGTTAAGTAACTTTACTAAGGCTGCACAGCTCAGTGGCCAAACAGGGATTTAATTCTTTTGGTTTATAAGATCTACCACAATTTATGAACTAGGTTTTCTACATATTGGTAAATCATAACTAAATATTTATTATATCAATATGTTTTGATGATGGAAAGCTCAGCATATATTTTGGTAAAAATTATGTTGCTTTGTTCCAAAAAAGAGTAATATGGGGAGAACTCCCCCCTTTTTTTTTTCTTTTTAGAGAAAATAATTTCAGACTTTGTTCGTTTTTTGGCCATCACATGTCTCGTGCGCCCTCTCCTGGCTGCTCTGGAGAAGCGCGTATTGGTCTTTTCTGAGCTGGAACAAGCGTTCACAGAGGAGGGAGCAAAAACCACAGAGAGCGTCCAGTTCACTTCCACAGGTGTCAGTCATCGTCCTCCTCACGCGCTCTTGGGTTGGTGTCAATTCATTTTGGAGAAAGTGCTATTAACTTTTTAGTTTGCACTTTTTTTTGAGATAGGGTATTGCTCTGTTACCCATGCTGGAGTGCAAGTGACACAGTCATAGCTTACTCCAGCCTCAAGACAGCCTCCCGCCTCTGCCACCAACATAGCTGAGACAACAGGTGCACACCACCACATCTGGCTAATTTTTTTTGTATTTTCTGTAGAGACAAGGTCTTGCTATGTTGCCCAGGCCAGTCTCAAACTCCTGGGCACAAGTAATCCCCCTGCCTCAGCCTCTCAAATTTCTAGAATTACAGGCGTGAGTTGCTGCACGTGGTAGTTTGCAGTTTTAAATGACTTTTTGAAAATCATACTTCACCTACAGCTGGTCCTTCCTGACCGCCTTCACTTTCTTGTAGCATCAGAACCTTCTCGAGAAGCAACCATGCCAGAGAGTAAAGTTTCAGAGGCTCTTACCCCACCCCACACTCCAGCCTGACCCTCCAGCATACCTGTTGTACATGGTGCTTTGCACAAACGCCTTTGCTAGCTGCTTCCTTTGTCCTAGAGTCCCAAAGAGGAACTCATGATTCTCCTGGGGAGCGCACCATGGGACCTGCCCCACTTTGGATTTTACTGTGAGAGGAAAGAGAAGCTCAACTGGCTTGGCCTGCCTGGCGTGACTGTTTCCAGCAGAGTAAAGTCAGGACGTGCCCCCCCCCCACGACT
>CAUYLG010054291.1:0-22033 GCA_963573385.1 Cacajao melanocephalus
TTTAAAGTCTATTTTATCAGAGATAAGAATTGCAACTCCTGCTTTTTTTTGCTCTCCATTTGCTTGGTAAATCTTCCTCCATCCCTTTATTTTGAGCCTTTGTGTATCCTTGCATGTGAGATGGGTTTCCTGGATACAGCACACGGATGGGTTTTGGCTTTTATCCAATTTGCCAGTCTGTGTCTTTTGACTGGGGCATTTAGCCCATTTACATTTAGGGTTAATATTGCTATGTGTGAATTTTATCCTGCCATTTTGATGCTAGCTGGCTGTTTTTCTCATTAGTTAATGCAGTTTCTTCATTGTGCCAATGCTCTTTACCATTTGGTATGTTTTTGGAGTGGCTGGTACTGGTTGTTCCTTTCTATGTTTAGTGCTTCTCTCAGGAGCTCTTGTAAGGCAGGCCTGGTGGTGATGAAATCTCTCAGCAATTGCTTGTTTGTAAAGAATTTTATTTCTCCTTCACTAATGAAGCTTAGTTTAACTGGATATGAAATTCTAGGTTGAAAGTTCTTTTCTTTAAGGATGTTGAATATTGGCCCCCACTCTCTTCTGGCTTGTAGGGTTTCTGCTGAGAAATTCACTGTGAGTCTAATGGGCTTCCCTTTGTGGGTAATCTGACCTTTCTCTCTTGCTGCCCTTAGCATTTTTTCCTTCATTTCAACCCTGGTGAATTTGACGATTATATGCCTTTGGGTTGCTCTTCTTGAGGAATATCTTTGTGGTGTTCCCTGTATTTCTGGAACTTGAATCTTGGCCTGCCTTGCTACAATGGTGAAGTTCTCCTGGATAATATCCTGATGATTGTCTTCCAGCTTGGATTCATTCTCTCCGTCAAATTCAGGTACACCTATCAAATGTAGATTAGGTCTTTTCACATAATCCTATATTTCTTGGAGGCTTTGTTCATTTCTTTTCACTCTTTTTTCTCTGTTCTTGCCTTCTCATTTCACTGAGTTGATCTTCAGTCTCTGATATCCTTTCTTCTGCTTGGTCAATTCGGCTGTTGAAACTTGTGTATACTTCATGGAGTTCTCGTGTTGGGTTTTTCAGCTCCATCAAGTCATTTACATTCCTTTCTAAGCTGTTTATTCTCATTAGCATTTCATCAAACCTTTTTTCAAGTTCTTAGTTTCTTTGCATTGGGTTAGAACATGTTCTTTTAGCTCTGAGAAGGTTGTTATTACCCACCTTCTGAAGCCCGTTTCTGTCAATTCATCAGACTCATTCTCCATCCTGCTTTGTTCCCTTGCTGGTGAGGAGTTGTGATCCCTTGGAGGGGGAGAGGCGTTCTGGTTTTGGGTGTTTTCATCCTTTTTGCACTGGTTTATTCCCATCTTTGTGGATTTAGCCACCTGTGGTCTTTGTAGTTGGTGACTTTTCGATGGGATCTCTGAGTGGATGTCCTTTTTATTGATGTTGAAGTCGTGTCTTTCTGTTTCTTAGTTTTCCTTCTAACAGTCAGGCCTCTCTGCTGTAGGACTGCTGGAGGTCCACTCCAGACGCTGCTTGCCTGGGGATCACCTGTGGCGGCTGCAGAACAGTAAGGGTTACTGCCGGTTTCTTCTTCTGTTATCTTCATCCCAGAAGGGTACCCCGCCAGATGTCAGCCTGAGCTCTCCTTTATGAGGTGTCTCTTTGGATATAAAGGAGTCAGGGAGCTGCTTGAGTATATAGTCTGTCACTTACAGGAGCTCAAATTCTGAGCTGTGAGCTCTCTTGTTCCATTCAGAGTTGCTGGGCAGGTATGCTTAAGTCTGTTGCAGTGGAACTCATAACTGCCTCTTTTCCCAGGTGCTCTGTCTTGGGAAGGTGGGGCTTTATTTATAAGTTCCTGACATGCTGCTGCCTTTTTTCAGTGATGCCCTTCCCAGCAAGGAGGTAGTCTAGTCATAGTCTGCCAGCAGAGGCATTGCTGAGCTGCCATGGGCTCTGCTCAGCTGCTATGTCAACTGCCTTGCAGGTTTTGTTAACAGAGGTACAGTTAGAACTGCCTTGGTAATGGCGGTCAGCCTCTGTAATGGAGAACTGCCTCAGTAAAGGAAATTGCCTCAGTAATGGTGGACTGCCTTGGTAATAGCGGACTGCCTCAGTAGTGGTGGACTTTCTGGGTAATGGCTGATGCCCTTCCCCCTACCGAGCTGGACCATCCTGGGTCCATATGCACTTGATGTGAAATTCTCTATCCAGAGTGTTTCAGATTTCTGGTCCTTGTGGGGGTGGCACTGGCTGAACCAGATCACCTGGCTCCCTGTTTCAGCCCCCGTTTTTTCAGTTGAATGTGCAACTCTGACTCCCAGGTGTTCCAGGTGCCAGTTGAAATGGCCGCCCAGATTTGTGTGAGTTTTTGTGCAGAGACCCGCTGCGCCGGCTGAAACAGCCATGCTGGAAACTCATGGTGCTTTTCAGCCTGGAAATCTCCTGGTCTGTGGGCGGAAAAAACTGGTTTGGCAATGCGGTGATCACTCATCCTCTGCATTGTTCTTGCTGGGAACTGCACTCCAGAGCTGTTTCTATTTGGCCATCTTGGATCCCATTTTCAGGGGTTTTCATTTCAAAGGATATATTTGTTGCAAGAATTTTAAAAAGCATTACTAAAGAGCCATTTTTAAAGGATGGTGCAAGATGGGTTTTTATCCTTTTTAAGGAGACAGTAGAGAATAGAGGTTTTAAACCCCTCTATGCCTCAGTTTCCTCATTTGTCAAAAGGGACCAATACACAGCAATATTTTTTCCCATAGAGTTTTTATGAGGATCGAATATAGATGATTCCTCTAAAGAATTTACCAAAGTGCCTGGCACATATTAAGCCCCCATAATTGTTATAATTGTTATCATCATTGTTATAATTGTTATCATCATTGTTAGTGGTTTTCACATAGCTGGCTTCTAAATTCACCTGTCATAGACCTGCCTGTTAAATGGCCCACTTTACTTCCAGATTCCCACAGGCAGGCGTACTCCTTTTATCAGTGATAAGTACACAAAGGGAGGTCAAGACCCATCCCTCCTTACCTGTCATTAAGTAGAAACCACAAGTACTGACAAAATGTCAAGATGCTCCTTGAAAAGAAAAAGGACTTGAAAAAAACCGCCTTTGGGCTGGGAGACAAATAGGGTGAGTAGCACTCACCCTCTCTTTTCATAGAGTGTGACCTTTCTGCTCTAGAATCTCTTCTTGACACTTGTTTCAAGGGCCCCTAGGGCCCAGTCACAGCCCTGTTCTCCCAGAGCTCCTGGACCTAGGAGGCAGGTATTGGGAGCAATCCCTGAGCTCCATTCGTCTGTTGAACAGCCATGTGCATCTAAGGCTGTCAAAGCTGGGCTGACTTAGTGGTTCTGGTAGATTAGACTTGAGTGTACTAATTTTTACTCATCTGGGATAAGGAATAAATTCAGCCAGCACAGTGAAGCAAATTTTTAAACCAACTTCCTTGCTGCTCACCCTTGACTATTTTCTGAATTTCTTTTGACTTTCTATGTGCTACAAACTGTGCTGGGCTAAAAGCATCTTTTATCTTGCTTTCTGGAAAGGAAGTCCACTCATTCTGCAACAATTTTCCACATGGGCTGAGGTGGAAAATTATACTGCTTTTTAATATCATTTTAATTGAGAAGCCAGATCAGGACTTATATCATGGTTCTCTTGTCTTTAATTTCCATTTTCTTCCCATAAAATGCTGAGTTAATAACCAGAGATCATAGTTCTTCCTGAAAGAACAGGAGAAGCTGGCTCTCTTAAAGGATTATTCCTTGCAGTTCAAGTGATTATTCAAAATCTCATTAAGAGTACATTTCTCAGCTGGGCTCAGTGGCTCATGCCTGTTAATCCCAGCACTTTGGGAGACCGAGGTGGGTGGATCACCTGAGGTGAGGAGTTCAAGACCAGCCTAGCCAACATGGTGAAACCCTTTCTCTACTAAAAATACAAAAAGTATCTGGGAGAAGGCACCTGTAGTCCCAGCTACTCAGAATACTGAGGCAGGAGAATCGCCTGAACCCGGGAGGTGGAAGTTGTAATGAGCCGAGATCATGCCACAGCATTCCAGCCTGGGTGACAGAGTGAGACTCCATCTCAAGGGAAAAGAAAAAAAAAAGCATATATTTTTCAAGAATCTTTCAGATTTTTCCAGAAAGCATTTAATAAAGAAGTCACATTTCTTCTTGTGAGGGGTGGGCAGATGGATTGGGAGTTGCGGAGGTTAGGAGATGATATATATGTATGCTTAATAGAACCTGTATGGATTGCCTGATTGCCTTACAGACATAGTGTATCTTGGGCAATTAGACAGTTCTGTGTAAAATACAATGTGTAAATAATTCCCAAGTTATGTGTAAAATGTCCCCAAAATTCTTCAAAAGGAGGACATCACTTCCTCTACATCAGGCCTAATAAGGATGTTTTTATTGGGTCACAGGTGTATAGAATTGGATAAATAATAAATATTGAATCACGGCAGACTTTCATCATTTGTACATCCAGGTCCTATTTATGTTTAGTTAGCTATTTAACAGTAGGTGCCAAGGCCCTGCTTAGCACTTATAAGGAAATAGAAATAGGTCAGCATCATAGTTGAGTGAATATTATAAGATCAAGCCAGAGAAGCAGCCTGGGGCCATGATCATACAGAACTTGGATTTTATTTTATGTGAGATGAGAAGCCACTGGTAATGGTGGTGGATGGGTTGATTAGAGTTGCTATGTAGTAGAAATTAAGTTTTCAAACAGTAATTGCTACTTTGAGAAGAGCTTTGTTTTGTGAGAAAGGTAGTCTAGGGTTGATGTAATGAGATTAGGTAATGAGCTTTTCCTGTGGTTTAGCTGAGAAGTGGTGGTGGAGTGGTATGAAATAGGAAAGTAGTGTTGGCAGTTGTGAGAGATAGTTGGTTCTGGATATTTATTTTATTATTATTTAATTTTTAATTTTTATGGAATTAAGGGTGTAAGTGCAGTTGTGTTATATGAATATATTGCATAGTGGTGAAGTCTGGGCTTGTAATGTACCCATCATTTGAAAAGGGTACATTGTACCCACCACCTTCTACTGCTTCACATTTTAAACTTTCTAATTTCTATTATTCCACTCTGTATATCTATGCTTACCCATTGTAAACCTCCCATTTATAAGTGAGAACATGTGGTTTTTGACTTTATGTTTCTGAATCATTTCATTAAGGATAATGTCCTCCAGTTTCATTCATGTTGTAAAATATATGATTTCATTCTTTTTTACTGTTAAGTAGCATACCATGGTATATGTACACGATAATTTTTTATTGTTGTTTGTTATTTTGAGATAGAGTCTCACTCTGTCACCTAGGCTGGAGTGCTGTGGCATGATCTTGGCTCATTACAACCTCCACCTCCTGGGTTCAGGCGATTCTCCTGCCTCAGCATTCTGAGTAGCTGGGACTACAGGTACTCTCCACCATGCCCAGCTAATTTTTGTATTTTTAGTAGAGTCAGGGTTTCACTCTGTGGGCCAGGCTGGTCTTGAACTCCTGAACTCAGATGATTCATCCTCCTCAGCCTCCCAAAATTCTGGGATTACAGGCTTGAGCCTCTGCGTCTGGCCTATACACTACATTTTAAATACATTCACCTGTTGATGGATACTTAGGTTGATTCCACAACTTTGCTATTGTGGGTAGTGCTGCAATAAACATACAAGTGCAGGTATCTTTTTTGATGAAATGATTTCTTTTCCTTTGGGTAGATACCCAGAAGTGGGATTGCTGGATTGAAGAGTAATTCCATTTTTACTTATTTGAGAAATTTCCATACTGTTTTCCATAGAAGTTGTACTAACTTACATTCCTACCAAGAGTGTATAAGCATTCCCTTTTCTCTGCATCCTTGACAACATCTATGCTTTTTGACTTTTTAATGATAGCCATACTGATTGGTGTAAGATGGTATCTCATTGTGGTTTTAATTTGCATTTCTCTGATGATTAGTGATATATATTTTTTCATATGTTTGTTGGCTGCTTGTATGTTTTCTTTTGAAAAATATCTGTTTATGTCCTTTGGCCACTTTGTAATAGGATTATTATTTTTTTCTTATTGAGTTGTTTGAGTTTCTTGCAGATTCTGGATACTAGCCCTTTGTTAGGTGCATTATTTGCAAATATTTTCTCCAAGTCTGTAGGTTTTCTGTTTACTCTGTTGGTTATTTCTTTTTTTGTGAAGAAGCTTTTAAGTTTAATTAGGTCCCATTTGTTTATTTTTGGTTTTGTTTTATTTTGGTTTTATTGTAGGGCTTTTGAAGACCTAGTCATAAATTATTTGCCTAGGCCAATGTCTGGAGGAGTTTTTTTCTAGGTTTTCTTCTAGGATTCTTATAGTTTCAGGTCTTATTTTTAAGTCTTTAATCCCTCTGGACTTAATTTTTATATATGGAGGAGCTAGAGGTCCAGTTTCATTCTTCTGCATATGGCCTTCCATTTTCCCAGTACCATTTATTGAATAGGGTATTCTTTCCCCAGTGTATATTTTTGCCAACTTTGTCAAAGATCAGTTGGTTATTTTGCAGGTAGAGCCAACAATAGTTGTTGGTAAGGTGGAAGGAAGTCAAGAATTGTAATACATTTATAGTCTCTTTCAACTTTGTAATCCACATATGGTTTTAGTGGTCACTCTATTTAAAATATACGTTTTCAGTAACCACAGTGTTCCATTTTCTGACAATTCCAGAGACTCAGAGTGCTATTTAGTTCTTCCTTCAGTAACTAATTGGCTCATTCTAAAGATTTGCTTAACCAAGCAAGAGAATTACAGTTACATACACTAAGTTTTCTCCACACAGTCAATCCCAATAATTCTGATTAGAGAAACAAAAGATGTTGGATTTTTATTGGACTTTAAAAAAATGACTATTTGTTTTCCATACTTGAAAATAATTAACAAGTTTTATAAAAATGCTAGCATATACTGTCTGTGGTCTACTGTGACCTGTTTTTTAATTCATTATTTTGTTTCTAAGGTTTATTCATGATGATGTGCATAGCTACAGTTCATTAATTTTCATTGCCATAAAACAGTTTATTTTATAAACATGTAGTGAATTATTTATTTATTTTCCTGTCACTTCCAATAACTACGTTGAATAGGAGTGGTGAGAGAGGGCATCCTTGTTTTGTGCTAGTTTTCAAAGGGAATGCTTCCAGCTTTTGCCCATTCAGTATGATATTGGCAGTGTTTGTCATTAATAGCTCTTATTATTTTGAGATATGTTTTATCAATACCTAGTTTATTGAGAGTTTTTAGCATGAGGGGGCGTTAACTTTTATTGAAGGCCTTTTCTGCATCTATTGAGATAATCATGAGATTTTTGTCATTGGTTCTGTTTATGTGATGGATTACATTTATTGATTTAAGTATGTTGAACCAGGCTTGCATCCCAGGGATGGAGCTGACTTGATCATGGTGGATAAGCTTTTTGATGTACTGCTGGATTTGATTTGACAGTATTTTATTGAGGAGTTTTGCATTGATGTTCATTAGAGAAATTGGCCTGAAATTCTCTATTTTTCTTGTATCCCTGCCAGGTTTTGGTATCAGGATGATGCTGGCCTCATAAAATGAGTTAGGGAGGAGTTCATCTTTTTCTGTTGTTTGGAATAGTTTCAGAAGGAATGGTTTCAGCTCCTCTTTGTACCTCTGGTAGAATCTGGCTGTGAATCTGTCTGGTCCTGGGCATTTTTTTTTCTGGTTGGTAGACTATTAATTACTGCCCCAATTTCAGAACTTGTTATTGGTCTATTCAGGGATTCACCTTCTTCCTGTTTAGTCTTGGGAGGGTGTATGTATTTAGGAATTTATGCATTTCTTTGGATTTTCTAGTTTATTTGCCTAGAGGTGTTTGTAGTATTCTCTGATGGTAGTTTGTGTTTCTGTGGGATTGGTGATGATATCCCCTTTGTCGTTTTTCTTTTTTAATTGCATCTATTTGATTCTTCTGTCTTTTTTTCTTTATTGGTCTGGCTAGCAGTCTATCTATTTTGTTGATCTTTTCATAAAACCAGCTTCTGGACTCAGTGATTTTTTGAAGGGTGTTTTGTGTCTCTATCTTCTTCTGTTCTGCCCTGATCTTAGTTATTTCTTGTCTTCTGCTAGCTTTTGAATTTGTTTGCTCTTGCTTTTCCAATTCTTTTAATCGTGATGTTCGGGTGTTCATTTTAGATCTTTCCCGCTTTCTCCTGTGGGTATGTAGAGCTACAAATTTCCCTCTGAACACTGCTTTAGCTGTGTCCCAGACTCTGGCACATTGTGTTTTTGTTCTCATTGGTTTCAAAGAACTTATTTATTTCTGTCTTAATTTCATTATTTACCCAGTAGTCATTCAGAAGCAGGTTATTCACTTTCCATGTAGTCGTACAGTTTTGAGTGAGTTTCTTAATTCCATCAAAAAGTGGGCTAAGAACATGAATAGACAATTCTCAAAAGAAGATATACAAATGGCCAACAAACATATGAAAAAACACTCAACACGACTAATGATCAGGGAAATGCAAATCAGAACCACAATGTGATACCACCTCACTCCTGCAAGCATGGGTATAATCAAAAAGTAAAAAAAACAGTAGATGCTGGCATGGTTGCAGTGATCAGGGAACACTTCTACATTGCTGGTGGGAATGTAACTAGTATAGCTGTTATGGAAAACAGTGTGGAGATTCCTTAAAGAACTAAAAATAGAACTACAATTTGATCCAGCAATCCCACTACTGGGTATCTACCCAGAGGAATTTTGCAATTCACGATTGCAAAATTGTGGAACCAACCCAAATGTACATCAATCAGTGAGTGGATATACAAACTGTGGTATATATATATATATATATATATATATATATATATACATACACAATTGAATATTACTCAGTCATAAAAAGAAATTAATCGACAGCATTCACAGTGACCTGGATGAGAGTGGAAACTGTTATTCTAAGTCCAGTAACTCAGGAATGGAAAATCAAACATCATATGTTCTCACTGATATGTGGGAGCTAAGCTACGAGGATACAAAGGAATAAAAATGATCCAATGGACTTTGGGGACATGGAGGGAAGGGTGGAAGGGGTTGAGGGATAAAAGGCTACAAATCGAGTGCAGTGTATACTACTTGGGTGATGGGGGCACCAAAATCTTAAAAATCACCACTAAAGAACATATTCACGCAACTGCACACCACCTGTACCCCAATAATCTGCGGAAAAATAATTGTCCATCTTTTACTTATTTTTAGGATTTTATAATATGTTATGAATAGGATTACTCTGTAATTATACTTATTGCCAATGTTTTCTCCTGCTCTGTGGTTTGTCGTTTGTGTTTGGATGGAAAAGTTTGTAATTGAAATGATTTCAAATTTGCCAATCTTTACTTTTAAGATTTAAAAAGCCTTTCCCTTACTTAAGTACATGAGTATATTTACTTACCTTGTTTATTGTTTTATCTTTGTGTATTTTTTTAGGAAGAAATTAATTTTGTTTCTCTTATATTTAGGTTTATAATTCACCTGGAATTGATTTTTATATATTACACAAAGTAAGGATCATGTTACAACCTTTTTTACATACAGATGTCAAATTGCCCTAATATCAGTTAATAAAACACCTGGTTTTCACGCTGCTCTGCATTATCATCTTTGATACAAAGTGTCATTTGTATATGGGTCTGTTTTTCTCTGAGCTGTTCCATTGGTCTGTTTGTCAATGTTTGTACCAATATAACATTTTCATAATAACTGTAGCTTTTTAATAAGTCTTTATTTCTCATAGAGCAAGTTCTACTATATTTTACTATTCTTCAAGTATGTTTTGGCTATTTTTGGCACATTGCAATTGCATATACATGTTACAATTAGTATTTCATTTACTACAACAATCAATCAGACAAGCAAAAAATATCTGCTAGGATTTTGATAAGAATTGTTTTGAAATTATAGATCAACTTGTGGAAAAATAATTTAAAAAATTGTGTCATTTTGTATCTGATAATGGTGTATTCTTTCATTTAATTAAGTATTGTTTAATCCAATAATATTTATAAACAGTTAATACACATTTTGCTGAATGTATTCTGTGTATTGGTAATTTTGTAGCCATTCAAAAGGGTATCTTGGAAAAATTTTTAATTTTCTATTTGTTGCTGGTTTATGGTGTTCCAAGTAATTTTTAAAAATTGAGGCTGGTTGCAGTGGCTCATGCCTGCAATCCCAGGACTTTGGGAGGCCAAGGCAGTCAGATCACTTGAGGTCAGGAGTTGGAGACCAGCCTGGCTAACATGGTGAAACCCTGTCTCCCCTAAAAATACAAAAATTAGCCAGTTGTGTTGGTGCACACCTATAATCCCAGCTACTTGGGAGGCTGAGGCAGGAGAATCACTTGAATCTAGGAGGTGGAGGTTGAAGTGAGCCAAGATTGTGCCACTGCACTCCAGCCTGGGCAACAAAACGAGACGCCATATCAAAAAAAAAAAAACTTGACCTTGCTAAATTTGTTTCTGAATTCTAATAATTTATCTGTAAAGTCTTTGGATCAAATAATAAATTTAATAATTTATCTGTACAGTCTCTGGATCTTCACTGTACAGAAACATTATCTACTAGAATTTTAATGACCATTTTACTTCCTTGTATACAATTCCTCTCGCTCTCTCTATATATTTCATATTACATATTTTGATATTATTAGATATATTTATTATATAGATAAATACACTTGTTTGCTGTAGTTTAGAGTCTCTTGTTCACTGAATACATTAGGTGAGAGTGAGTTTCTTATCTCTTCCTGATTTCAAAGAGAATTTTGACCTGTTGTGATTAACTTTGATATTTTCTCTATATTTTTGTAGTTAACCCTTATCAATTTAAACAAGGTCCTTCTATTCTGGTTGGCCTATTTTGAAGAGAATATAGGAGAAAATACTTGTCTAAGAGGCTGAATAGATTTTACAGTTGTTTTTCTACACCTGCCACTCAATCTCAAAGCCAGTATTACATCATGGCAACACTTTACATCTAGGTTCTAATTTCTTTCGCAGCCAGATTTTGATGCATAACAAGAAAACACAAAATTTCAATGGCACTCAACAATTAGTATCTCTCATAAGCCTATGGATTGGCTAGCTGGCTCTACTCCAGGCTGGGTCCTGTGTTCTTGTGTTCTACATACTTATCTTAAATTATAATTAAAAAAAAATTGAGAATGATAATCTCTTCTCTTAACCTGAAGATATTTCCAGGGTGTGGGTCAAGATGGTGGACTAGAAGCAGCTCATGAGCAGTGCTCTCACAGAGAGGAAACACTACCCCTGCAGGCAGATTATCCAAGAAACCATGTCAGGATCCATCAAGGAAGCAGGAAGACACAGAGAGCAGGGAGGAGCAAAGCTGAGCACTAGCCTGTCTGGGCTCAGTGTGGAGCCAGTAGAACCTCTCCGACATGGGAAACGGTGTGAGTGAGAGCCCCCCCAGGGGATTCACACCCTCCACAGAGACCCATGCCAGACTGTGAATAGAGAATTTTCTTGGGCCCCCTGCACTTCATCACTGCACTTCTATACTGAGGCAGAGAGCCACCTGGGCATTTTGCAGGGGCATCTCTCTAGTCCAGTGGGACTTCTATAAGCCTTGGGCCCTGGAATAGACCAGCACCAGCACCATAGCCCTAATAGAGGCTGCAGTTGTGGTTCCTGGGAGCAGTTAGATTGCTCCACTCTCCCTCACCAGGCAAGGCTCAGTGCCAGCTTCCAGCCCAGTGATCTTACTTCTGTCTGAACTCAGCAGGTGGCTACAGCCTCCTGTTGTCCTAAGAAGCAGCTGGACAGCAGGATGGGTGGCCCCATCCACCCCTGCCACTGGTAGTCACACAGGAAACTCCTGCTAGAGCTCCTAGCCCAGTGGTTCCACTTCTGTGTGAATTCAGCTGGTGGGCACAGCCTCCTGTTCTCCTGGGAAACACCTGGATGACAAGGTGGGTGACCCCACAAAACCCCTCCTTTAGTAGACAGACATACCACAGCTCCTAGAGGTTCCAGCCCAGCAGTCCCACTTATGCCTAAACTCTGCAGGAAGGTGCAAACCCATGTTCCTCCAGGAAGCACTCAGACATCAAATTAGGGCTTACCTGGCAAGAATATTGCCTCCCTGCCAACTGCTGCCACGTGCTTGAAGGAGATCCATGGGTCAGAACATCCAACAAAAGAAATGAAGGTACAAAGACAGTAATCAGCAGGGGCTCCTTCAAGACCTGGGAGCAGAGTAGAGGAGAAAGAACCAGCACAAGAACTTAGGCAACTCAAAAAGCCAGAAAGTATCTTCTTATTTCCAAACAACCACACTAGTTCCCCAGCAATGGTTCTTACCCAGTCTGAAATGGCTGAATTGTCAGAAATAGAATTCAGAATATGGATCTGAGAAGATCATCAACATTCCGGAGAAAGTCGAAACCCAAAGCAAGGAGTCTAAGAAAGACAATAAAAGGAGACGGGAGATAAAAGATGAAAGGACCATTTTAAGAACAAAATAAAATGAACTGATAGAGCTGAAGAACTCATTTCAAGAATTTCATAATACAACTGCAAGTTTTAATAGAAGAATTGACCAAGCAGAGGAGAGAATCTCAGAGCTTGAAGATCAGTTCTCCAGAATAACCGAGTCAGACAAAAATAAAGAGAAAACAATAAAGAAGAATGAACAAATAAACAAGAATGAACAAAACCTTGGAGAAATATGAGATTTTGTAAAGAGACCAAATCTATGACTCATTGATGTCCCTGAAAGGGAGGAAGAGAAAGCAAGCAATTTGAAAAACATATTTTAGGTTATCATCTTTGAAAACTTCCCTAACCTCACTAGAGAGCCCAACATTCAAATTCAGGAAATGCAGATAACCCCTGTGAGATACTATACCTGATGACTATCCCCAAGACACATAGCCATCAGATTCTCCAAGGTTGAAATGAAAGGAAAAATGTTCAAGGGAGCTAGAGAGAAGGGGCAGATCACCTACAAAGGGCATCTCATCAGGCTAACAGCAGACATTACAGCTGAAACCCTAAAAGCAGAAGAGATTGGGGGCCTATATTCAGCATTCTTAAAGAAAAGAAATTCCAACCAAGAATTTCATATCTAGCCAAACTAAAATTCATAAGTGAAGGAGAAATAAGATCTTTTTCAGACAAGCAAATGCTAAGAGAATCCATTACCACCAGACCAGCCTTCCAAGAGATCCTTAGTGGAGTGCTAAATATGGAGAGGAAAGACTGTTACCAGCTACCACAAAGACACACTTGGGTACATAGACCATTGACATTATAAAGCAACCACACAAGTCTGTGTAATAACCAGCTAACAACATGATGACTGGATCAAATCTGCACATATCAATATTAATGTTGAATGTTAATGAGCAATTAAAAGGCACAGAGTGGCAAGTTGAATGAAGAAGCAAGACTCAATTGTATGCTGTCTGTAAGTGACTCACTTCACATGCAGTGATGAGCATAAGCTCAAAGTAAAGAGATGGACAAAAATCTACCAAGCATTGGGAAACAGAAAAAAGCAGGGGTTACTATTTTAATTTCAGAGAAAAAAAAAAAACAAAAAAAACCAGGCTTTAAATCAACAATAATTGAAAAAGACAAAGAAGGGCATTACATAATGGTAAAGCGTTCAATTCAACAAGAAGACCTAACTATTCTGAATACATATACACCCAACACAGGAGCACCCAGATTTATAAAGCAAGTTCTTAGACACCTATGAAGAGCCCTAAACAGCCACACAATAATAGTGGGAGACTTTAACACCCCATTGACAGTATTAGACAAATCTTTGAGGCAGAAAGCTAGCAAAGATATTCAGGACCTGAACTTGACATTTGACTAAATGGGCCTAACAGACATATGCATAATTCTCTACCTTAAATCATCAGAATATACATTCTTCTCATCCGTATGTGGCATATACTCTAAAACTGATCACATAATCAGCCATAAAACAACTCTCAGCAAATTCAAAAGCCCCAAAACATGCCAAACACACCCTTGAACAATAGTGCAATAAAAATAGAAATCGAGACTAAAAAAATGCTCAAAACCATATAAATACATGGAAATTAACCTGTTTCTGAATGACTTTTAGGTAAACAATGAAATTAAAGCAGAAATTAAGAAATTACTTTAAGCTAATGAGAACAAAGACAACATGCCAGAATCTCTGGGACATAGCTAAGGTAGTGGTAAGAGCAAAGTTTACAGCACTAAAAGCCCACATCAAAAAGTTAGAAAGATCCCAAATTAGCAACCTAACATCATAACTAGAGGAACTAGAGAGATGAGTACAAATCAACCTCAAAGTTAGCAGAAGACAAGAATTAAAAATTAGAGTTGAACTGAAGGAAATTGAGATACACAAAAATCACACAAAATATCAATGAATCTAGGATTTTGTCCTTCGAAAGAATAGATAAGATTGATAGGCTGCTTGCTAGTCTAATAAAGTAAAAAAGAAGATTCAAATAAACACTAACAGAAATGGCAAAGGTTACATTATCACTGAACTCACAGACATACAAGTATCTCTCAGTGACTACTACAAATAACTCTATTGCACACACACTAGAAAACCTAGAAGAAATGGTACATTCCTGAAAGCATACAACCTCCCAAGATTGATCTAAGAAGAAACTGAATCCTTGAAAAGATGACTAATGAGTTCCAAAACTGAATCAGTCATAAAAAGTCTACCAATCAGAAAAAGCCCAGCACCAGACACATTCATAGCCCAAATTCTATCAGATGTAAAAGGAGAGCTGGTAAAATTCTTACTAAAGCTATTCCAAAAACATTGAGAGGGAGAGACTTCTCACTAACTCATTCTATAAGGTCAGCATCATCCTGATAGCAAAACCTGGCGGATACACAGTAAAAAAAAAAAAAAAATTCAGGCCAATATCCTTGATGAATATTGATGCAAAAGTTCTTAACAAAATATTAGCAAACTGAATCCAGCAGCACGTCAAAAAGCTAATCCACCATGATCAAATAGGCTTTATCCATGGGATGCAAGGTTAGTTCAAAATATGTGTATCAATAAATATGATTAATCACATAAATAGAACTAAAAACAAACACCACATGATCATCTCATTAGAGGCAGAAAAGGCTTTCTATAAAATTCAACATCCCTTCGTCTTAAAAACCTTCAACAGACTAGGCACTGAAGGAATATACCTTAAAATAATAAGACAAACATCCAAACATCCATGGCAAACCCACAGCCAATATCATATTGAATGGGCAAAAGCTGGAAGGATTCCCCCTTGAACTGGAATAAGACAAGGATTCATATTCTCACCACTCCTATTCAACATAGGATTTGAAGTCCTAGCCAGAACAATCAGGCAAGAGAAAGAGATAAAAGCATCCAAATAGGAAAAGAAGAAGTCAAACTATCTCTGTTTGTAGATGATATGACTCTATACCTAGAAAACCCCATCGTCTTGGCCCTAAAGCTCCTAAATCTGACAAATAACTAGTAAAGTTTCAGGATATAAAAAAATGTTCAAAAATTAATAGCATTTGCATATATTAACAATGTCCAAGCTGAGAGCCACAGCAAAAATGCAATCCCATTCAAGAACAAGATCATATCCTTTGCAGCTGGAGGCCATTATCCTAAGCGAACTAATGCAGAGACAGAAACCAAGCACCGCATATTCTCACTTAATGAGTGAGAACTAAACCTTGAGTACCCATGAACACAAAGAAAGAAACAACAGACATCAGGGCCTACCTGATGGTGGAGGGTGGAAGGAGGGGGTAGATTCAGAAACTGTCTATTGGGTATGCTTATTGCCTGGGTGAAAAAATAGTCTGTACACCAGACCCTCATGACACACAATTTATCTACATTACAAGCCTGCCCATGTACCCTTGAACCTAAAAGTTAAAAATAATAATAAAGGGAAAGAAAATAAATATAATTTAAAAATCTGACCTACTTACTAAAAAAAGAAGGTATTTATATTTAGTGTCATTACTGATATCTGAAACCTGTCTTATTAGTATTTTAATTTTTTTTCACCTGTTGTATATTGTCTTTTCTCTCATTTCTTTTTTTGGATTGACTATTTTTTAATCATTCTGTTTATATTCCTTGAATACACTGAAAGTTATTTACTCTTTGTCTATTTTTTAGAGTTTATCCTAGAAATTATATAATTTGTGTTATTCACTTATGAAAGTACTTTAATAATTAATACTTTTATTCTCTTCCTAAAAGCAGTCTATCAGAATACTGGACATATTTACCCCCTCCCAAATTAAATGCTAATGTGTGTGTATAAGTGTTTGTGTACAGGTATGTGCATGTAAAACCTCAAGTCAGTATTATTATTATTTTATAATGTCAATACTTATTTAGGCATTTCTGTATATTTATCTTTTCACCCTCTTTACTTTTTTCTGCATCTCTAATTTTTCATTTGTAATGAGTATTCTTCTGCCTGAGATCATCCTTGGTAATTGTCTTATTTTGTAAGTCTTCTGGTGGTGAACTATTAGTTCTTTATTTGAAAAATGTCTTTGTTTTCCTTCCATGTTTAAAGTATATATTCACTTGGTAGAACATTTTAAGTTGTCAGTCATTTTACTTCACTACTTTGAAGAAATCATTCAAGTAATATGCTCTTGAGAAGTTAGCCCCTGGTTTACATTTTACTTCTTTGTAGTTAGTAATTATTGTTTTTTTGTTTCATTCAGTGATTTCTCTCTTTGTTTTTTTTCCTAGTTGCTCTGATTTAATTGTGTTATTTTCTTTTTATTTATTCTATTTAGCTTTTGTTTATCTTGAATATGTAACCTGATGTATTTCATCAGTTCTGTAAAATTCACAGAACTTACTTCTTTTATTAGTATCTGTTTGTTCTCTCCTTTTCTTTTGGGACTCCAATTATGTGTATGTGTTCGCTATGTCTCTAACTGAAAAATAATATATCGGGTTGTTTTTCCCATTTTTTTTTTTTTTTTTTTTGAGACAGAGTTTTGCTCTTGTTGCCCAGGCTGGAGTGCAATGGTGCAGTATCAGCTCACTGCAACCTCTGCCTCCTGGGTTCAAGCAATTCTCCTACCTCAGCCTTTCGAGTAGCTGGGACCACAGGTGGGCGCCACCATTCCCAGCAAAGTTTTGTATTTTTAGTAGAGACGGGGTTTCACCATGTTGATCAGGATGGTCTCGATCTCTTGACCTTGTGATCCACCTGCCTCGGCCTCCCAAAGTGATGGGATTATAGCGTGAGCCACTGTGCCTGGCCAATAAGTTTCTTATATTCACATTCTTGCCTTAGGAAACTCAAAGTCACTGTGTCAAGGTACACTTCAGTCTCCCAGCTACCTTGCCTGGATCAGCAAACCCTCTCGGTGCAAAAGTGGACTTGCTTATTAGACCCACTTGTCTAGATTAATGTCTTTTTTTGGATCACAGTTCAGTAATTTCTCACTCTCTTAACTCCTCAATATGATTTAAAATTCTTCTTAGAATACGTACATTTCAATGTTTAAATTGTTTTCAGTGGAGGAGTTAGTCTAAATTATCTAGCTCTCCATTAACAGATACAGAAACTTAAAATCTTATCTCTTGAAATATTTTTTTCTGTAAATGCTTTCATTCTTTTCTTTGGCATTCTAATTAGAGATATTTTAATATTTCTAAAACCGTCACCTGGGCTTGTGACTTTAGACCTTATTATTCTTCCTATAACCTCTCCTCTGTAATTTACATATTTTTCTCTCTGTATTGTAGGCTAAGCAATTTATTCTATTTATTTCAATTTTTTCATCAACCATTTCTAATCTGCTGTGAAAATCTTCTAAATGTTTATTTCACAATTGTGTTTCTCAAAATATTTCTGGTGCTTGTTTTTATTTATTTATTTACTTACTTTTTAGAGACAGTCTTCCTCTGTCATCACAGCTGGAGTGCAGTAACACAATTATAGTTCACTGTAACTTTGAACTCCCAGGCTAAAACGATCCTCCCACCTCAGTCTCCCCAGTAGTTAGGACTACAGGTATGCTTCACTATGCCAGATTTATTTTTTTTAATTTTATTTTTGTAGAGACAATGCCTTGCTCTTGCCCCAGCTGGTCTTGAACTCTTGGGCTCAAGTGATTCTCCTGCCTTCACTTCCCAAAGCACTGGGATTAAAGGAGTAAGCCACCACATTTAGCCTGGGCTTATTTTTTGATATTTTATTTTTGTTTCTTTATAGATTTCATACATATATGTTTATAATATTTCATATTCTGATTTCAGTATCTGAAGTCCTTAGTGGTCTATTTTTTTGTTTCTGATGATTCTCACTGATTTTGGTTTACTTCGTTGTGTAATTGTTGCTCTTTGATTGTTAACTTAAATTTGGTTGCCATTAATCTGTAGTAAACTTGAAGTCTAAATTGAGAATTTCTTCTTCCAATGATAAATTATTCTTGCTGAAAATTTTCCTAAAAGCCAAACAGCGCTACTGAGCAGTGATCACTCTATTCCAAATCTTGGGTCCTTGGCTAAATATGTGAGTTTCAGATTCAGTTTTTCTGCTTTGCTACTGGGCCAAGGCGGTCTCCCCCATCACATCTGTGATATATACATTTTTTTCCCTGAGAGAAGCTCATGCCTTTTGAATGCACTTACGGTTCATTACTCTGGTGTCAGCAGACATTTTCCTTCTTAGTAAAGATTCCTTTTAGTTTCTAAAATCCCAGCAATGCAATAAAAAGGAGATTTTACTCAGGATCTAGTTGTTTTGTCATACAGAAGGCATTTAGAATACCTAATATGCTATACTCAAAGAAGGAGGAGCTTCATTTAAAATGTTTAATTCTACCTCATTGATGGTCCACAATAAAAAGAATTTTTGAATAAAAATGTTAACTTTCTTAGCTTTTTGGAAAGCTAAACTTCAATTCAGATTCTTTTTCTTCTGGCTATTTTGATCTCGTGTTAGTAACAGCTTTTAAAAATGTCACAGATAATGTAGAACATATCTCTTTGTAAGCCTCTAAACCTTTTCATAACAGGCCCACATTCTGTTGGTGCTCTCTTTGGTTTTCATTATTGAAATTATTGCATTAGGAATACCTGGGAAGATGTTTTAAAATAAAAGTTCCTTAAACCTAACCCAGATCTGCTCAGATACTTGGGGATTGAGGGGCTGGGAAAACAGGCCCAGGGATTCGCATTTTGAATAAGCTGTCAGGTGATTCTGATGAACAACTAGGTTTAAGAATCGCAGATCTAGAAAATGTCTGATTTGCTTTTGCCTGTGAAAGACATTTTCAGGGATCTTATCTGAAATTTATTTTAATACTTCATTTATTGCTCATTCCTCCCCAACCCAGAAATGTTTACTAAATATATGTCAGATGCTATGGAGGCCATTAAGGATCAGTATAACACACATTCATGGAGTTTATCATCTGTGTGGTAAGTTTAGTCATGCATTCAAGTATCTTAAATGTAAGACAGAAAGAGTCCAGTGTTGAAAACAGGGTAACCATGAGAATTTTTTCAGCAGTCATCAAGGCTATTGGCCAAGATAGGAAGTTGAGACCTTCATGGATACTAAAAGTCTTAAGAAAAAAGAATAAGAAGAAACAGAAAAACAGAGTCTTCTAAGGCTTTCCAAGTCTCCTAAGGCTTTGTGGTCAGTTGAACCTAGATTTAGTAACACAACAAGGATATTCTTTCCACTGATTTAACCAAATGTTTGAATTCTCTGGGATTGTAAGAGTGTAACAAGTGACTCTGTCTTTCTAGACTTTGCTAAATAGCTGCCAAAAATAGGCTTTCAGCCTTGAATGGCTGTGTGGTAATAGAACTGTCATGGCAGAAATATGACTGTCAATAAATATTTACTACTAAGGTGTAGATTTATGGCAGCAATTACCATCTCCATGTTGCCTCTCTGACAGCAAGTTAATAACCACCTTTAGCAGCTCTTTCGGTCCCACAACTATTGGGGTCTATCATTAATTGAAAGGGTAACAACCTATAGGCTGAATCAAGTTTTGACATAGAGGGGAAAAGAGAAAGAAAGGAAAACTATGCTGCCTTTGAAATATATGGTTGGTATATTTGCACTGGTGGAACCAGGACTCTAATAATTCTTTCAGTATTTAGCTTAACAGTCCTCTCTTTAGCAAACTCTTTCGTACCATTATATGAAGAAGATCCATTATTTTCTGTTATTGCACCCAGTTTGTTTTCGTTATAACGCTCATTACAAATTGTGATGATATATTCTTCTTTCTTCTTGTTTAATGTTTCTCTCACTGGAATGTGGCTCTTTGAAACCATAGATGGTGTGTGCTTACTTCATCCTGTATCCCCAGAGCCAAGAAATATCTGGAACAGAATACTCATTACATTTCTGTTGAATAAATGAAATGCTACTGTGCCACAACTGTAAGGAATGCTGAATGAGTGTTTGGTGAATTGAATCCAAATTCCTGTCAAAATTATGCATTTTTTTATTTCACTTTATAATAGCCTTTTATACGTTTAGGGTGCAATTTAGTAAGCACATTTTGGATTTATCTATTTTTTGTTATGGCAACAACATCATCTATTAGCTGGCTTCTGGTGTCTCTCATCCTAAACACAGATGCTAGACCAGTTTTTCTAGAATGTTCCATCCTGTCATGCTTCTGCTCAAAGCATTCAACAGCACCCTATTACTTAGAGAATACTATTATATTACTTAGACTGCTTTCTCCACTCTCATTTCAACTTCTTCTCCAACTTTATCTCTCATCCTCCCTTGGTGAAACTTTTACTTCACTGATACTGGTCTATTTAATAGATTTTTCTTTTTTCACCATCCCTTGCTTCATTCAGATGTATCATGCACATTCCTTCTGGATCGCAAGGTGTCTTCTATTTGATATGCCATTTTTAATTTCCTTTTCTTTTTTCTTTTGTAGTAATTAGGCAGAATGTTTTAGTACATTTCTGTAACAAACATTCCTGACAGCATAGGTATCCACTCCCCAAAGTTCCCACTAAATCCTTTTTTTTTTTTAAATTATACTTTAAGTTCTGGGGTACATGTGCAGAACATGTAGGTTTGTTACATAGATATACACATGCCATGGTGGTTTCCTGCATCCATCTCCCCATCGTCTACATTAGGTATTTCTCCTAATGCTATCCCTCCCATATCCCTCCATCCCCTGCTATCACTCCCCTAGCCCTTCACTCCCTGACAGGCCCTGGTGTGTGATGTTCCTCTCCCTGTGTCCATGTGTTCTTGTTGTTCAGCACCCACTTATGAGTGAGAACATGTGGTGTTTGGTTTTCTGTTCTTGTGTCAGTTTGCTGAGAATGATGGTTTCCAGCTTTATCCATGTCCCTACAAAGGACATGAACTCATCCTTCTTTATGGCTGCATAGTATTCCATGGTGTATATGTGCCACATTTCTTTATCCAGTCTATCATTGATGGGCATTTGGGTAGGTTCCAAATCTTTGCTATTGGGAACAGTGCTGCAATAAACATACATGTTCATGTGTCTTTATAATAGAATGATTCATAATCCTTTGCATATATACCCAGTAATGGGATTGCTGGGTCAAATGGTATTTCTAGTTCTAGATCCTTGAGAAATCACCACACTGTCTTCCACAATGGTTGAACTAATTTACACTCCTACCAGCAGTGTAAAAGCGTTCCTATTTCTCCACATCCTCTCCAGCATCTGTTGTCTCGAAATTTTTTAATGATCACCATTCTAACTGGTGTGAGATGATATCTCAATGTGGATTTGATTTGCATTTCTCTAATGACCAGTGATGATGAGCTTTTTGTTATATATTTGTTGGCTGCATATGTGTTTTCTTTTGAGATGTGTCTCTTCATATCCTTCACCCGCTTTTTGATGGGTTTGTTTGTTTTTTTTTTTCCTGTAAATTTGTTTAAATTCTTTGTAGATTCTGTATATTAGACCGTTGTCAGATGGGTAGATT
>CAUYLG010054292.1:0-41345 GCA_963573385.1 Cacajao melanocephalus
GCCTGTAGTCCCAGCTACTGGGGAGGCTGAGGCAGGAGAATTGCTTGAACCCAGGAGGCGGAGGTTGCGGTGAGCCGAGATCGCGCCATTGCACTCCAGCCTGGGTAACAAGAGTGAAACTCCGTCTCAAAAAAAAAAAAAAAAGGCGCTAGGAACTACAGGTGCCCAGGCACGGCTAATTTTTGTATTTTTTGTAGAGATGCGGTTTCGCCATGTTGCCTACGCTGGTCTTGAACTCCTTAGCTCAAGTGAGCTCAAATGATTCGCCTTCCTAGACCTCCCAAACTAAAGGGATTATGGGCGTAAACTACCACACCTGGCTAAAGGCGTGATCTTTAAGATGAAACCTTAAAATGCCAGTTAAACAAAGACCTTTCTCAACAAAGGAAATGTCTTATGTCTCAATTCTAAAGGCGTTAGGGGGCGGGGGGAAAGCTGCAGCATTGTTAGGATGCAAGAGAGAGGCAAAAGAAGATATCAGAGAGATAGGCAACCTCCAAAACATAGGTAGCCTTTGCAGTGCACAATGAAGCATTTGAATTTGACTCTAAGTCCATCGGGAAATAAGTAAAGGAGTTTAAGCTACAGAATAATCTGCTTTAATTTACAGTTTTGAAAAGATTAATTTCCCTGTAATGCGAAGAACAGATTGTAGGAGGCCTAAGGGAAAAGAACCAAGACAAGCCAGTTGATTGACTAATTATTGGAGCTTAAACTGGAACGGAAGTAAGGAAGATTCAGTCATGCATCCACTCTTTACATGGTTATTGTGTTTCTGCCATGTGCCAGAAACTTTAGAAGAGAAGTACATATATTCAAGATATATTTTTGGGCATGGAATTGAAAGAACTTGGTGATGGATTGGAAGTAAAGCATACAGAAAATGGAAGAATAAAATCTCTTGTTTAAACAACCAAGTGGCCTGGCGCAGTGGCTCACACCTGTAATCCCAACACTTTGGGAGGCTGAGGAGGGCAAATCACTTGAGGTCGGGAGTTCAAGACCAGCCTGGCCAACATGGTGAAACCTCATCTCTACTAAAAGCACAAAAGCTTAGCCGAGTGTGGTGGTACCCACCTGTAATCCCAGCTACTGAGGAGACTGAGGCAGGAGAATTGCTTGAACCTGGGAGGCGGAGGTTGCAGTGAGCTGAGATCAATCACACCACTGCACTCCAGCCTGGGTGACAGAGAGAAGCTCTGTCTCCAAAAATAAAAAAATTAAACAACCAAGGGGACAAGATAGGAAGGAGCCAATTTGCACAGAGTATCGAAAGTTCTATTTTGGGCACTGTATTATTTTCCTATGGCTGCTGTAAGAAGTTACTACACATTTAGTGGATTAAAATAGCAGAAATTTGAAGGCTAGAAGTCCAAAATGATTTCATAGCGCCAAAACCAAGGTACACAGCAAGGCCTCGCCCCTTCTTTTCCAGCCTCTGGAGCTACATTCTTTACATTCCTTGACTCACAGCCCGTTCTTCCATCTTCAAAGCCAGCAGCACAGCATCTTCAAAGCTCTTTCTGCTTTTGTCATGTCATTTCCTCTTAAAATCTTTCTGCCTCCCTCTAGTGAGGACCCTTGTGAATACATTGGGCCCACCAAATAATTAAGGATAGTTTTCTTATCTCAGGGTTAACTTAATCATATCTACAAAGTCTCTTTGCCAGACAAGGTAACATTCTCAGATTCCACAGATTAGGACCTGGATATTTTTGGGACCATTATTCAGACTACCAGAGGCATTGTATCTAAGGCAAATCAATGATATACTCAAAATAATCCCAGAGGAGTTTAACAAAGGGACTACTTACAAAGGTGTGGCCGAGTTTAGGTATTTACATGACAAAAAGCAGTAACTCCTAGGCTATAAAGAAAGAAATAGGGGCCGGGCGTGGTGGCTCATGCCTGTAATCCAAACACTTTGGAGGCCAAGGCGGGTGGATCACCTGAGGTCGGGAGTTCAAGACCAGCCTGACCAACATGGTGAGACCACCCGTCTTTAAAATAATAATAATAAATAAATAAATAAAAAAGAGCCAGGCGCGGTGGCTCACGCCTGTAATGCCAGCACTTTGGGAGGCTGAGGTGGGCGGATCACCTGAGGTCAGGAGTTCGAGACCAGCCTGACCAATATCGTGAAACCCCATCTTAAAATATATATATATATATATATATTTTAAAAATAAAAAAATAAAAAGAAGGAAAGAAATAGGAGGGGCTGGGCGCAGTGTCTTTAATTCCAGCACTTTGGGAGGCCGATGTGGGTGGATCACTTGAGGCCAGGAGTTCAAGATCAGCCTGGCCAACATGGCGAAACCTCATCTCTACCAAAAATACAAAAATTAGCCAGGCACGATGGCGCATGCCTATATTCCCAGCTGGAGGTTGAGACACGAGACTCACTTGAACCTGGGAGGCGGAGGTTGCAATGAGCCAAATCACGCCACTGCACTCCACCCTGGGAGATAGAGCAAGACTCTGTCTCAAAAAAAAAGAGAAATGGATAAGAGGAAAAACTGAAATGAAGAGAAAAATGTGTACTCTGAAGAAGCACTGACATCAATCAAGGACACTTTATCCTGAGGTGACCTTGCTTGCAGGGAGGATCCAGGGAAATCACCTTATTTCCTCTTCCTCTGACCTCCATTGGCCAAACCCCACCAGAGGTCAGAAGGCAAGGGAGTCCACTGATGTAATTAATAAAAATCAGCCTCCAAGGGCAGGGAGTAGGGTATTGAGAGGTAGAAACCGGATCTGGAAAGACTAATACAAAATATCTGGCACATACAAATGAAAAATGTAACATCTGTTTTTGTTTTTGAAATGGAGTCTTGCTCTGTCACCCAGGTTGCAGTGCAGTGGTGCGATCTCAGCTCACTGCAACCTTCACCTCCCAGGTTCAAGGGATTCTCCTGCCTCGGCTTCCTGAGTAGCTGAGACTACAGGCATATGCCACCTTGCCTAGCTAATTTTCATATTTTTAATGGCGATGGGGTTTCACCATGTTGGCCAGGCTGGTTTCAAACTCCTGGCCTCAGGTGATGCACCCTCCTTGGACTCCCAAAGTGCTGGGATTACAGGCAGCACTCAAAAGTTCAGAGAGCTCCCCGCCTGCAGCAGAGGCAGTGAACTTTATTGGCTGAATGTGGAAATAATTACTTGATTGGCTGTAGCTAAGCATTTGCCCTCTTTGGGTGTGGTCCAGTGGAGAGTCCTTAGTGAGAGGTTGATGGTGGTTTCTAACCGGTTAAGTTTTGTCTTACTGGGTTTTTTTGTTTGTTTTTTGTCTTAGTGTTTTTTTTTTTTGTTTTTTTTTTTTTGAGATGGAGTTTTGCTCTTGTCACCCAGGCTGGAGTGCAATGGTGTGATCTCAGCTTACTGCAACCTCTGCCTCCCAGGTTCAAGCAATTCTCCTGCATCAGCCTCCCCAGTAGCTGGGATTACAGGCACCCCTCACTGTACCCACCTAATTTTTGTTCTCTAGGAGAGACAGGGTTTTGCCATGTTGGCCAAGCTGATCTCAATCTCCTGACCTCAGGTGATCCACCCTCCTTGGCCTTCCAAAGTGCTGGGATTACTGGCATGAGCCACCAGGCCCAGTCATTTTGTCTTAATGTTTCCACTGAATTGTGTTTTAGTTTGCTTAAGAACCCAAGACTCTGGAGCAACCTCAGCCTAATAGCTTCCCTACTAATTATTTTCACATATCTGAGTGGATATGTGAGGTAGGCAGATGGATATACAAGACTGAAGCTCAGGAAAGGTCTCGGTCAGGGGTGTCCAATCTTTTGGCTTCCTTGGGCCACACTGAAAAAAGAATTACCTTGGGCCACACATAAAATACACTAATAGCTTATGTGCAAAACACACAAAAAATTTTACATATCTCATATTGGTTTTTTTTTTTTTTTTTTTTGAGACAGAGTGTCCCTCTGTTGCCCAGGCTAGAGCGCATGATCTTGGCTCACTGCAATCTCTGCCTCCTGGGTTCAAGCAATTCTCCTGCTCCTGGCCCAATTAGTGGTTTTTAAAAAATGAAGCATAAAGTAAAATTATTACTGGAGAACAGAGGGGATAGAGTTTATCTAAAAACATTAACAGAAAAACTTAAGAAAAATTAAAACAGAATATAATTGAGCAAAGAAGGATTCTTGAATCAGGCAGACCCCATGATCCAGAATAAATTCAGAGACTCTACTACTGCTATGTGGTGGGAAAAAATTGATAGACAATAAAAGGAAAGTGATATACAGAAAATAGGAGGGAGGTACAGAAACAGGTGAATTGGTTAAAGCTTGAACACAATTCAGGTTTGAACAGTTGGCCACCTGTGAATGGTTGAAGTATGGCTACTGTGATTGGCTGAGACTCAGCTACTTGTTACAGGAGCGTGTTACAGTTTGTTTACACATCCAGTGAGGTTATAGTTCACTAGGTATGGAGAAACCTTAGGCCACACTTAAAATATGTAAGAAGCAGCTTTACGCTAAACTTAACACTTTACACTAAACTTTTCCACTCAGAGTGAGAAAGTCAGCAAAAGAGAGAAACTGTTTATTTTGTGGGTAATGTTGAGTGCCCATTTGAGGTATGGAATTATAAAAAAGGCAAAAAGAATGTCCAAGAGAAGTAAAGGTAGTGCCAAGGGAGCAGAGGTTTCTTTTAGATGTTGAGCCAGAGAAGACCACGGAGGCAGTGCCATTTGAGCTGGGCCTCAGGTCTGGTGGAGGTGGGGTTAGTACAGAGGAGACTCGGGGAGAGTGAATGACAGTTTGTAGCAGACTTATATGTCCAGAATTCACTGACTACATCTTCTCCTGATTCTTTCAGTAGAGACCTAAAAACCAGACCCTGAGCAGTAGCATGAGCCAAACGTTATCCTTGACCTGCAGTTTGGCCCCATCCCATGGTAAGCATTGACACTACCACCTACCTCTCAGAGACAGCAGGCCTGAGGTGTGATGACAAAAGAGGTGAGAAAAATAAAATCCTGAGGCCCTCAACCAACTGATCCAACTCCCTCTTGGCCAAGGAGACCCCAGAGAAACCTTAAACACAGAGTTCCTGGCCATGATGGGTTGGGAAGTGGGACACAAATGCCTCATTATACCATCTCCCTTGCTAATCACCGTTAAGCTTTCTCCCCTAGGGGTTAAACAGAAAAACTCACTCTACTCCTTCTTGTGGTTTCAACACAACAACCAGACACAACAAATGACCAGCATTCCTTCCTGATAATAGACCACTGACCATGGAGTGGTTCTAGCCAGTCTAGAGAGGATGCACACTGAGTACCTTTAGTGTCCCATGCTTCACGTTTTGACATCAAAGGACTGAAAACTCCACTCATGCCTCCATGCCTCCATGAAGAGGCATGAAGCTCAATTGCCCTTGTGCATGTTTCTCTTTTCATAAATATTTATGACTCCTCCTGTAGCTATTAAACATGTATATTTGGCCACTTAGTTCAGCATAAATTCCCACTCCTTTTGCCCTTCCTTTGAAGTGCCTCTTTCTGACTTCTATTCAGAGACTATATTTCCGAGCCTGTTGGAATGGCCACTCTGCAGGCTACAACCATTTATGAAAAATGAATCTTTCCAGCCAGGCGCAGAGGCTCACACCCGTAATCCCAGCATTTTTGGAGGCCGAGGTAGCTGGATCACCTAAGGTCAGGAGTTTGAGACTAGGCTGACCAACATTGAGAGACCCTGTCTCTACTGAAAATACAAAATTAGCTGGGCATGGGGGTACATGCTGGTAATTCCACCTACTTGGGAGGCTGATATAGGAGAATCGCTTGAACCCAGGAGGCGGAGGTTGCAGTGAGCCGAGATCAGCCCACTGCACTCCAACCTGGGCAACAGAGCAAGCTCCGACTCAAAAAAAAAAAAAGAAAGAAATCTTTCCTTTCCAGTCTTATGAACCTCATTATTCTTTTTTTTTTTTTCAAGATGGGTTTTCACCATGATGGCCAGGCTGGTCTTGAACTCCTGACCTCAGGTGATTCACCCACCTCGGCCTCCCAAAGTGCTTGGATTACGGGCGTGAGTGCCCGACCTGAACCTCATTATTCTTTAGCTGACAGAAGTTAGCAGGATAATACACAATGTCTTATTTGCAAATAGATAAACAAGTGGCTTTCTTTGATTAAGTTAATCAAAAGAGAGATTCTCTTGAGTGGGCCTAACTTAATCAGGTAAAATCTCTTAAAAGAGGGGCTAGGCTCACGCCTGTAATCCCAGCACTTTGGGAGGCCGAGGCACGCTGATCACCTGAGGTCAGGAGTTTGAGACCAGCCTGGCCAACATGGTGAAACCCCGTCTCATTAAAAAAAAAAAAAAACCGGGGCTAGAAACTTCCTGAAGAGAGGGTGCTCTGTAACCAGCTTTGAGAAAGGAAGCCACTGCAAATTCTACAACTTCAAAGAAATGAATTCTTTCAAAAGCCATGTGAGCTTGTGGGATTCTTCAGACTAGCTGGTATCAGTAGTTTAACTGGTATATGCAGGACTTGACAGATATCTCAAAGACGAAAATTTAATGTTTTGTAATGTTCAAGTTGTTATCTATAGAGCCGGGGTCCCCAGTCTTCATCTCAGGCTTCAGGTGAGACCCAGCCCTGGTCTGTGCCTTGACTGCAGCCTTGTGAGATCTTGAGTAGAAGACCTGTCAAAACTATGCCCGGAGTCCTGACCCATGACAATTATGAGGTAATACATGTGTGTTGTCTTAAGCTGCCAAGTTTGTGGCTTTGTTATGTGGCATGGAAAACTATTGCAGACTCCTCAAGAGGATATAATTCAGAGGCAGAACTTTCTTGAAAAACAATAACCATGGGTGGGTGTGGTGGCTCATGCCTATAATCCCAGCACCTTTGGGAGGCCAAGGCTGGCGGATCATCTGAGGTTGGGAGTTCCAGACCCACCTGATCAACATAGAGAAACCTGTCTCTACTAAACATACAAAATTAGCTGGGTGTAGTGGTTCATGCCTATAATCCCAGCTACTCAAGAGACTGAGACAGGAGAATTGCTTGAACCTGGAGGTGGAGGTTGTGGTGAGCTGAGATTGCGCCATTGCACTCCAGCCTGGGCAACAAGAGTGAAACTCCATCTGAGGAGAGGGGAGGGGAGGGGAGGGGAGGGGAGAAACAATAACCATGAGCAGTGAATCCGTGTGATTGCACTACTCAGTCCACAGTGGCTGCTGCACAGTGGGTTTGTTTAATACCTCTAAGGGCAACTTCAGCAACTACTCAGCAAGGAAGGATAGTGCAATATATTCAGGTACACACCAAACACACTGATGTTTGAGAACCACTTCATCAGGATCAGCAAAAGAGGAGAAAGGATGGAATTTTACAACCATGTCCAAATGGTGAAGATGGGCATAGCACCCATCAGTGCCATCCTCTGCCATTTGATGTCATGCTGTTGGCCAATCAGTCACAGGCTGTGAAGAGCATGCTGGACCTGGCCAGGCTATTAAGGGAAGAGATTATAAACTTACTGTATTAGCCTATTTTGTGCTGCAGGAACAGAACACTCAAGACTAGGTAATTTATAAAGAATAGGGATTTATTTCTGTTTTTTTTTTAATTTTTAATTTCTTTTTTTTATAAGATGGGGTTTCACTATGATGGCCAAGCTGGTCTTAAACTCCTGACCTCAGGTGATCCACCCACCTCGGCCTCCCAAAGTGCTAGGATTACAGGCGTGAGCCACAGCGCCCGGCCAGGGTTTTATTTCTTACGGTCTTAGAGGTTGGATTTATTTCATACAGTCTTAGTCAAAGGTTGAGCGGCTCATATCTGGTGAGGGCTTTCTTACTGAAATTATGCCTATAAACTTTACAAATTAATCAGGGAAGAAGAAAAGGGAAAAAACAAAAATAAACCAGGCTTGCAACACATTCAGCAAGAATTATTAGGTCAGCTTGCTCTCCCTAACCTACTGCCTCATAGTTATTTGCTGCCTGTTGCCTCAGAATTACATAGACCCTGTTACAAGATTATAGTTCTCCTTAAATGCTCTGTAGCAGCGGTTCCCAGCCTTTTTGACATCAGGGACTAGTTTTGTGGAAGACAATTTCTCCGTAGACCAGGGTTGGGGGTGGTTTTGGGATCAAATTGCCCCACTTCAGATCATCAGGCATTAGATTTTCATAAGGAGCTAGCAACCTCGACCCCTCAGCAACATGGATCATGTGCAGTTCACGACAGGGTTCGTGCTCCTGTGAGAATCTACTGCTGCCACTCTGACAGGGCTCAGGTGGTAATGCTTGCATGCCTGCTGCTCACCTCCTACTGTGCATCCTGGTTTCTAACAGACCATGGACAGTACCACTTCGCAGCCAGGAGGGTTGGGGACCCCTGCTCTATAGATAACAACTTGAACATTATAAACATTAAGTTTTCCTCTTTGAGATATTCTGTTAGGTCCTGCATACCAGTGAAACCACTGATACCAGCTGGTCTGAAGAACCCCACAAGAAGCTGACTCAACAAATAATGCAGTTTCCATGTCTTGATTATTTCATTTCTTTTACCACAACCAATGACTTCCATTTTCAAGGCCCTCATCCCCCATGATTCCCTTAAAAACCCCAGCCCAGAAGACCTTGGGGAGGTGGATTTGAGGGTCTCCTCCCATCTCTTTGCTTGGTGCACTGTGATCATTAAATTCTTTCTCTGCTGCAAACTCTGCTGCCTCAGTCAGTAACTGCACATCCAGCACACAAACCTGTTTGTTCTAAAACATTGTTACATCATCCCATGGGGGAAGGTAGAAGGGCAAGAGAGCATGTGTGCAAGAAAGCAAGAGCTCAAACTTGCAGCCTCAAGTCCTTTTATAATTGGCATAAGTCCATTCATGAGGGTGGAGCCTTTATGGCCTAATTACCTCTCAAAGGTGCCACCTATTAACACTGTTTCATTGGGGATTAAGTTTCTAATGTATGCTTTTTGGGGGACACATTCAATCCATAGCACCTACAAAGACTTTAAAACTATCCAGGTTTCACCCAGGCACAGTAGCTCATACCAGTAGCTCATACAGTAGCTCATCCCAGCACTTGAGAGACTGAGGTGGGCAGATCACGAGGTCAGGAGTTCAAGACCATCCTGGCCAACATGGTGAAACCCCGTCTCTACTAAAAATACAAACATTAGCCAGGTGTGGTGGCAGGCGTGTGTAATTCCAACTACTCGGCAGGCTGAGACAGGAGAATCACTTGAGCCCGGGAGGTGAAGGTTGGAGTAAACTGAGATCGCACCACTGCACTCCAGCCTGGGCGACAGAGCAAGACTCTGTCTCGGAAAAAACAAACAAACAAATAAAACACTATCCAGGTTTCTTCCCTTGAAATTTGGGAAACAGTAGCTGTGCCTGAACTTGCCACTGGCTGTTGTTTGTTTTGCATTTTTGTATCCTTTCAGATACATGCAAGACTTCTTTACTTACCAGAAAAAGCCATTTATTTTCTGAGACCACCAGTGGAGGGTTGCACTAATCCCCAGGCAGTCCCAACTAGAGATACAATGGAAATGCCTGTTATTAAATGAGAGACAAGAAGAGCCGAGCAGTAAGACTTCTGCAACTCAGAAAGATGGAGCCAGGGTGCTTTGAGAGAGCATCTAAAAGCTGGTTCTGCAAAGACTTTGGAGCTCTCCAAGGATCCCCAGGAAAATGCATTTCATGTCGAAGAGCCTAAGCCTAAATGCGCCAGTACTGAGGGATCTGCCACATTGGACAGGTTCTCAGTGCTTCTCCAGAGTGTGCCATAAGGCTAAATTTCAGACATTCCTTGGCTATTAGCTGCTCTAATCTCATACTCAGTATTGTAATTATTGTAATTATATTGTAATTATCTCTTTACCATCATGATAATCCGGTCTCTCCTTCAACTACTCAAATCAAGGCAGACTGATCTGTGGTAGGATATATTTTTAAATTCTAACATTTTTTGGGAGGCCATGGTGGGTGGATCACCTGAGGTCAGGAGTTCAAGACCAGCCTGGCCGTCATGGTGAAACCCCATCGTTAAAAAAATAAAAAAAAATTTTTTTTAAATTATAACATTTATATATTTGATGTTTTTTTTACTATTAGAAAGTCTTCCATTTGCATGAATTGTAATCTGTCTTCCTGTGACTACTATGCTCTGAGTTTTTTTTTAAATAAATTACTATAACATATGTGTATGCAACCAGGCACAATCTGTTCCGTGTATCAAAATGCAAAATGTACATATCCTTGACTCAGCAATCCCCATTGTAGGAACCTTCTTTACAGAAATTCTAGCACAGGTATAGAAAATAAATGTATGTGAGGATGTTCATTGGGGTACCATAATAGTGCTCTCCCTAGTTCTGGAATAGTTCAAATAAAACTAGCCAGACCATTTGACAGGCCTGCTAAAGAGGGGGATTTCTGCATCAAATGGAAGCTTGGGTTGACGCCCTCAAAAGTTTGTCTTGTTATAAGCCCTTGGTTTGCTCATTTATGGGAAGAAACTGGAGCAGACCATCCTGGTCCCACTTTCTGCCTTCTGAGCTTCTCTGCTGAGCAGGAGAAAAATAATGAACCTCCATTATGCAGTAGAAGAGGGAGTCCAGTGCCACACATATGATGTTTGCAGACTGCCCAGTGAAGTCACCCAAGAACACTCTTCTGTAATCACAAAACCTACAGGGTCTGCCGCAGGGACAGTAACAGGGAAAACAGCAGGGTTGGGAGTAGCAGGGAAAACAGCAGTGCTGGGTGCTTGGCAGTAACCAAGTCCCCAGGCCCAGGACAGATAGCATAGCAATGTCAGGAGCAGCAAGGGCCTAGGAGGAAAAGGAGTCAGTATGGTCACAGCAGGGCCACCAGCACATCCTCAGTGGGTGTTAAAGTAGCTGTGCAGGTGCTTCATGCATATCCTTGGAGAGTATGTCTAGCATGTAGGCAGGGGCTGCCGAGGGCTCCTCAGAAGGCAGAATGAGTGTGGTGACTACAGAAGTAGAGACCACTAGCAGGCATGTTGTGAAAACAGCAAAAGATCTCTTCTTTCAACCTTACAGAGTAAAGGCTGCATCTGTAGGTCTGGATCTGAAAATAATAATAATAACAACAGAGTAAAGGCTACATAAATGAATGGGATGATAGAGAGTTTCCCAGGTCAGTGCTGACAGGGACAGCACAGGGAAGGTACAGAACACAGAACTCTAAATTGGAGAATCCTCCATTACAGGAGGATGTGTGAAGGTAGCAGCAGGACAAATGAAGATAAGTAAATCTGAAAATTATCTTCCTGCCAGTCCTTAGCCAGAAGACCATTAGAAATTATTAAAAGGGATGCCGGGCACGGTGGCTCACACCTGTAATCCCAGCACTTTGGGAGGCTGAGGTGGGCAGATCACCTGAGGTCAGGAGTTGGAGATCAGCCCGACCAATATGGTGAAACCCCGTCTTAAGAAAAAAAAAAGAAATTATTAAAAGGGACAAGCATGGTAGATTACACCTGTAATTCCAGCTCTTTGGGAGGCCAAGGTGGCAAGATTGCTTGAACCCAGGAGTTTGAGGCTGCCGTGAGCTATAATTGGGCCACTGCACTCCAGCCTGGGTGACAGAGCCAGACACTATCTCTAAAAAAATAAATAAATTACAAAAAGAACAAGGGTAGAAGCATCCCAGGAGGCAGCAGCCACCGCTTCTCCACTCACAAGAGCTTCAGGCACAATCCCACCATAAAAGATTCTAGGACATTTCACCGTTGGGATTGGAAAGCTGCTCTACAAACTAGTACAGATTCTGCAAGTAAGACACCACAGCAGGATAGGCTCATAAGCTACTGGGGAGTCAGTAGCAAAACCAGTGCTACTACAAGAACAGTGGCCCCACTGCACCATAGGGAGGTGGACGTCATGTCTGAGACTAAAGAGGGCAGCAACCCGGGGCTCTCTGGAGACAGCAGAGGGTAGCCAGGGACTAGAGATCATTGTATTGGGATATGAGACCAATGAGGTACATGGTAATCTTTGAAGCTGAGCCTGTTAAAGAACTAAAGCAGGAAGCTACCATAGGGACCTGGACTTGGGGGAGTATCTTTTTTTTTTTTTTTTTAAACAGATCTTGCTCTGTCACCCAGGCTGGAATGCTATTGCACAATCTTGGCTCACTGATGATGCGACCATCTGGGCTCAAGTGATCCTCCCACCTCAGCCTCGGACTAGCTGGGACTAGAGGCTTATGCTATCACTCCAGGCTAATTTTTATATTTTTTTGGGTAAAGATGGGTTTTTGCCATGCTGCCTAGGCTGGTCTTGAACTCCTGAGCTCAATCAATCCATCCATCTCAGCCTCCCAATGTGCTGGGATTACAGGTATGAGCCACTGTGACTGCACTGTTTCCCTTTTTATATATGCGCAAGAGTGATATAGGATAAAAATATGCCTAAGTCTGAAGGACCAACCCCTTTTACTATATATAAAATAAAATTCTAAATGACAAAAACAAGGGCTTAACTTCAGAGAAAGCCAGTTTGCCAGCATAGCTGGCATGTAAGCAATGACCACCTTTCCTCTACTTACTAGGTGTGAGGGCCCATCTTCCTTCTGGGTCATTCCTTGGTATGAAAGGATCTGATAAGTCCTTCCCCATTTCCAACTTCATCATGAACAAAAGGGAAGAGTGCCTTTAACTTTAAACAGAAACTAACTACAGTATAGTTTAGTTGTTTATTTTTAAGACTGGTGTTGACTAGTAAGCTCTATCTTGCTTCAGGCTGATTCAAGTGCTTTTTGAACATTTAAATTACTCTGTTTCCTGAAACATTCAAATTATCCCTATTTCCCAATACTAATGGTTTAACTTTGTGCTGTATAATACTTTGGACATTTCCAAGCACTTACATTTACATTCCCTCTTTCAATTCTAACGGGCTCGAATTAGGGACTTGGCCAATGTCACAAAATTAGTAAATAGCTGAGCTAGGTCTTGAATCTAGCTCTGTCTGGCTATAAGCCCAGTTATTTTACCATGACAAGCAGCTAAATATCTACTGGAATGACTGGATGTTGGTAAGAATAGAAATAAACGGTTAGGGTAACCCACTGCAATTACATATGTTATTTTTAGTTTTCCTAGGTTCACAGTCCTCAGTACTAAGAGGTTCAGGCTAAAAAGAGAGTTGCTATTGTTAGTGGCGCTATTCTCCTCCAGGGTATTTGCCAAGAACTATTCACAAACCAGACTGGGCAGGAGCTGGCCATGTGAGAAGGGGGAGGGTAGCTGTGAGGTCAGCAGGCTCTAACTCCTTGGACTCTGAGCCAACTTGTCCAGTTGCTTCAGCCTAAGCCAAGGTGAACAAAGCCAAGTTAGGCAGGAGTCAGGCATTCTATTCAACCAAGTTCAACAGAGGAGAGGCCAAAGAAAGCAGAATTTCAGGGTAGGTTTTTTATTCAGTAAGCTGACACTTGGGAAAAGGCAGGCAAATAAATGCAGAAAGGCAATGATTCAATCAACTTTGTACTAGGTTAGTGTTTCTCAAATAAGGAAGCTGAAGCAAGCACTCCAGAATCCTAATGTCCTTGGACCGTGCAGCTTCTGGTGCACCAGTAGGGCTACCTTTTTTCTATCTATAAAATATAACTCACCTGTTGATCTATGCTGGGTTGGGCATGAAGGAAATCCCTTTCACCTACGCTTTCTTTCTAGTTACTTTAGAACACTGAGACATCCTGATCAAATCCTTTCCACCCATTATATTCACGACCCCCGATTATACAGACCTCAAATTTACAGTTCTATCTCTTCCTCTGATCCTTTGATGCAAAATGCTAGTCAATCTGGACTTTATTTCAAAAAGAGTGGTCATATACTGGGAAAGGATTGAGAGAATCATGAGATATTAAAAGATGGTAGAGTATGATGATCTTAACTAAATGTGAGTGAGAGGACACTTACAAATGATTGAAATAATAAGGCATAAATTCAACAACTGCTCTTAAGTTTTCTTTTCTTTTTGTTTTTTTGAGATGGAGCCTCTCTCTGTCCCCCAGGCCAGAGTGCAGTGGTGTGATCTGGGCTCACTGCAACCTCTGCCTCCCAGGTTCAAGCGATTCTCCTGCCTCAGCCTCCTGAGTTGCTGGAATTACAGGCACCTGCCATCATGCCTGGCTAATTTTTGGATTTTTACAAGAGATGGGGTTTCAGAGACTGGTCTCAAACTCCTGACCTCAAGTGATCTGTCTGCCTCAGCCTCCCAAAGTGCTGGGATTACAGATGCGAGCCACTGTGCCCAGCCTCTGCTCTTAAGTTTTATAAGAGAAATTTGCCTTCAGCCTCCTTTTAAAAGTATTTTCCACAGTTGCCAAGATTCTTCAATCCACTGTTAATCTATTCTGTTCCTCCTGTGTTCCATGCTGCCTGCTGCTGTCCCTCCTAAATGATACTAGCACAGGAGATATCTGTTTGACAATCCTGGGAAGCCACATGAGGGCTTCAGGAAAGGGAAGGATCAAGCCAAACAGCACAGGAAAAATAAGAATTTTACCATGAATTGAACTTTCTACCTTTCATTTTCACTGTATTCTTTATTTCTGAGGTGGTCTTTTAAAATATTTTCTCCACTCTTCTGTGGAAAGAAGGAAGGAAGAGAAAGAAAGAAAAAGAAAATATGACAAATACCTTTTACCTCTACCCTGACATGTTTTCATCATATGATGTTGATATTCAGACCAGAAGCAACTACGGGAAGAATGATGCAATCTCAGATGTTAGGACATCAGAACTGTGGCCAAAGAATTTTCACAGCATACATGGAGGCTGGCCAGGCTTCAGCTTTGGCCAGACAGGTTATTCTACACTGAGTTCTTCCTTGTCAGTTCTAAAATCTGCAGGACTCTGACTTTCCCTGCATGATTGTCATATATATCACACTCTTTTTTTTTTTCTTTCCAGTTCAGGGTTTGGGGGAAGGCAGCAAAGTAATTGGAGAAATGGACCAATTGGAAAACTTTTGATCACAAAACTCTTTAGACATTTTCCAGCATCATGGAACAAATATTCTTGGCTGGCTTTAACAGGATGTTTACTTCATAAATGTGTAAATAATTAACCCCCTCCCCCCTATTTTTGAGACAGAATCTTGCTCTGTTGCCCAGGCTGGAGTGCATTGGTGCCATCTCCGTTCACTTCAACCTCCCCCTCCTGGGTTCAAGCGATTTTCTTGCCACAGTCTCCCTAGTAGCTGGGATTACAGGTGTGTGCCACCATGCCTGGCTAATTTTTGTAGTTTTAGTAGAGACAGGGTTTCACCATGTTGGCCAGGCTAGTCTCAAACTCCTGGCCTCAAGTGATCTGCCTGCCTTGGCCTCCCAAAGTGCTGGGATTACAGGTGTGAGCCACTGCACCTGGCCTAATCCCTTTTTGGATAGGTGCATTCTCATTAATGACTTACAGTCTTCACCTTTTCTTAGGAACCTCACCACACAGATTGGAATAAATTACAATCCTTATTTCATGACCAGTGGTCATCAGCGGTTCATGCATGGTACGTTTTATTTATTTGTAGTTAATTTGATTTACAATGTAATGATCTAGGATAACTAAGCTGCTGTGTTTGAGTTTACAAAAAAGGCCGGGTGTGGTGGCTCAAGCCTGTAATCCAAGCACTTTGGAGGCCAAGGCAGGCGGATCACCTGAGGTTGGGAGTTCAAGAACAGCCTGACCAACATGGTGAAACCTTGTCTTTAAAAAAAAAGCGGGGGGGGGGGGGTTGGGGGCAGGGAGTAAAAATAAATAAATAAATAAATAAATCCAATGTAATGAATACCCACCACTACTCCAAAACAAAGCTGATGTGAACATTCCTGTACATGTTTTCTTGAGTTCGTGTGCATGCATTTTGCTGAGCACTTACATAGGCTAGAATTGGTGCATCAGGGGTTATGTATATAGTAGAAATTGCCAAACAATTTTCCAAAACTCACTACGACCAGCTGTAAATAAAAATGTCACTTGCTTTAAATGGTTGTCAATACTTTGTATTCCTTGTCTTTTTACTTTTAACCATTATCTGGGCATGAATATTGTCTTACTCTTTAACCCCTTAAAAGCTGACTTCTGCCCGGCATGGTAGCTCACACCTGTAATCCCAGCAATTTGGGAGGCTGGGGCGGGCGGATCACAAGGTCAAGAGATCGAGACCATCGTGGCCAGCATGGTGAAACCCCGTCTCTACTAAAAAATACAAAAATTAGCTGGGCATGGTGGCACGCATCTGTAGTCCCAGCTACTCAGGTGGCTGAGGTAGGAGAATTGCTTGAACCTGGGAGGTGGAGGTTGCAGTGAGCCAAGATCGCTCCACTGCAGTCCAGCCTGGTGCCTGGCGACAGAACAAGACTCTGCCAAAAAAAAAAAAAAAAAAAAAAAAGCTGACTTCTGCTCCTCCCATTACTTTATATAGTTAAAGAGTGTGCTTCTGACAATATCACTACTAAGCTCCTGATCACCAAGTTTGATGACTTTTCTTCAATTCTTGTCCTTCATCTCTCAGTAATATTTAACACCACTTTCAAAAAAAAAATAATAATCTTGTACTTATCCTGAAAAACCAAACCAAACCAAACAAAAACCACCACTTTCTTCCTGAAACTCTATTTTTTTAACCTCTATCACACAGCATTATCCAAGAAAGTATGCATTTATCGTTTATCCACAATTCCCAAATCCAATATATCCTGAAAGCTATGTTTTTTTTTTTCTGAGGCAGTTACCGCTGGAGTGCAGCGGCATGATCTCGGCTCACTGCAGTCTTTGCTTCCTGGGTTCAAGCAATTCTTGCGCTTAGCCACCCAAGTAGCTGGGGCTAGAGATGTTGCAACGCCACTTCCGGCTAACTTTTATGTTTGTAGTAAAGACAGGGTTTCACTGTGTTGGCCAGGTTGGTCTCAAACTCCTGATCACTCCCTTGAACTCCCAAAGTGTTGGGATTACCGCCACACCTGGCCTAATTTTTTTTTTTTTGAGACAGGGTCTTGCTCTTTCTCCCAGGCTGGTGTGCAGTGGCACAATCACGGCTCATTGCATCCTTTACCTCCCAGGCTCAAGTGATCCCCCACCTCAGCCTTCTGAGTAGCTGGGACTACAGGCATGCACCACCACTCCCAGCTAATTTTTACATTTTTTGTAGCAATGGGGTCTCACTATATTGCCTAGGCTGGTGAATTTTTTTTTTTTTTTTTTTTAAGATGGGGTTTCACCATGTTGGTCAGGCTGGTCTTGAACTCCCGACCTCAGGTGATCCGCCCTCCTTGGCCTCCAAAGTGCTTGGATTACAGGCGTGAGCCACCACACCCGGCCGGCTGGTGAAATTTTTATATACTCATTTAATGGCAAACTCATCCTGAACTATCACAAGACTATTTTTGATCCTCTTTTATCCCACTTATGAATATTCACATAATTCATTAGAGATTTATCAATTTGTTTGATTGTGAGATACTTTCCCAATCCCTGTTCTATAATATAGAATATAGGCACTATGTAATGTTTCTAAAATCAGTAAATTCGGAATTCTGAAATATATCTGACTGACGGAGTTTTGGGCAAAATTTTGTGGACTATAGTTGAAAAAGCATAGCCCTCAGAGTTTGATGAACCTGGGCATGGATCCCATTTCACTTAATGTCTCAAAATGTCAGTTGTTGTTGCTTTTTATTTTATTTTATTTTTGAGACAGAGTTTCACTCTTGTTGCCCAGGCTGGAGTGCAATGGCATAATTTCGGCTCACTATAACCTCCGCCTCCCAGATTCAAGCGATTCTTCTGCCTCGGTCTCCCAAGTAGCTGGGATTACAGGTGCCCACCATGAAGCCTGGCTAACTTTTTATAGTTTTAGTAGAGACAGTGTTTCTCCCTGTTGGCCAGGCTGGTCTTGAACTCCTGACCTCAGGTGATCTGCCTGCGTTGGCATCCCAAAGTGCTGGGATTATATGCATGAGCCAGCACCGGGCCTTATACCCAGCTAATTTTTATATTTTTAGTAGAAACGAAGTTTCACTATGTTGGTCAGGCTGGTCTCAAACTCCTGACCTTAGATGATCCACCTGCCTCGGCCTCCCAAAGTTCTGGAATTACAGGTGTGAGCCACTGGGCCTGGCTTGTTGCTTTTTATTTCTAAAACAGGGATGAAAATAGCTAGCTGATAAGGCTGTGAACATCTTTAATTGTATGACTCACATATCTGCAACTCAATGTACTGTATTGAACAGAGTTTACCATTCGCCGCTCCCCCTGACCATCTGCTTATTTGTTTCCTATCTCAGGGCATGTCACTAACTGCCCAACCACTGGCTCAACTCAGAAATCTAAGCATCATCTTCAGTTTATTCCTTATTTTCTAGCCCATTAGCAAGTCCTGCCAATTCTAGGTTCTGAAGATTTCTCAATTCTGTATACTTCTCTCTATTCCCATCCTCCCTATTTTATTATAAAAACCTCCTAACTTGTCATTCTATTTCCAGTGTTACTGTTTTTCACTTTACTCTCCAAGTTAAAGCTAAAGTGATCAATGCAGATATGGTTCTATCAGTCTCCTGCTTACAGAGTTTCACTGGCTTCCTATTGCCCTGAGAAAAAGCCCCAATTCTATCAAGACTTCCTAGGCCTTCCGAGGTTCTCTGTGGACCTTTCTGGAATCATCTAGAAAATACTTTTGGTTTTCTGATATGCTATACTTTCTTGTCCCCTGGCCTTTGACCAGCCTTTACCTGCAGTCTGAAGCACTCTTTTCCCCACGCTTTATTTTTGTCTTTAAATTTAATTGCTTCACAAATTTGCAAGTCATCCTTGCACAGGGGCCATGCTAATCTGCTCTGTATCATTCCAGTTTTTAGTATATATGCTGCCAAAGTGAGCACCTTTCCCCTACTCTTTTTTAATTTTAATTTTAATTTAGAGATGGCGGGGAGATCTCACCATGTTGACCAGGCTGGTCTTGAACTCCTGGCCTCAAGTGATCCTCTCATCTCAGCCTCCCAAAGTGCTGGGATTACAGGCATGAGCCACAACACCCATCATTCCCCACTCTTTACCTGGCTAATTTCATGCAAACTTCAAGCCTTACCTTGGATGAGATTTCTTTTTTTTTTTTTTTTTTCAGTGTACTCTGGTAAAGAAGGTATAAGCTTTCATGGGTGTTCAATTGCTAAGTGAGTTTTAAGAAGCAGCAGTGATGAATAAATAGTTTGGTCCAGCAGCATACAGGCCACCACTGTCCAACTGCTGTGATGGTGGTACTCATGGTATGGGATGGCATCCCTCTTCCAAAAGCTGATCAGCTATACACAGTTCACAGAAAATCTAACGTCATACAACGGGCATCCTACTGATGGAAGATGTACCTTCAATGAGAATCGTACCTGTACATGTCAAGGAATTGATCCAGAGACTTGCAGAGCTTCATTATTTTGTCTGTTCGTGGAGTATGTCCTTTAATGGCTGTACATTTGGTAGAAGCCCAAGCCCCAGAAGATTTAGAATTGATGGATAAGATTTCTTTCTGGAAACTTAACCTGTTAATGGATTGAATTATGTTCTCCCAAAATTCATAGGTTGAAGTTTTAACCACTAATGTGACTATATTTGGAGATAGGGCTTTTAAGGAGATAATTAAGTTTAAATGAGGTCATAAGGGTGGGGCCCTAATCCAGTAAAGCTGGTGTAATTGTAAGAAGATGTAGAGAGGGCCGGGCTTGGTGGCTCACGCCTGTAATCCCAGCACTTTGGGAGTCCGAGGCGGGCAGATCACGAGGTCAAGAGATCGAGACAATGCTGGCCAACATGGTGAAACCCTGTCTCTACTAAAAAAATACAAAAAATTAGCCGAGTCTGGTGGCACGCGCTTGTGGTCCCAGCTACTCGGGAGGCTGAGGTGGAAGAATTGCTTGAACCCAGAAGGTGGAGGTTGCAGTGAGCTGAGATTGTGCCACTACACTCCAGCCTGGTGCCTGGTGACGGAGTGAGACTCTGTCTCAAAAAAAAAAAAAAGAGATGTAGAGAGGTTCCAAGAGGTGACTCAAGCCTGTAATCCCAGCATTCCCTGCCTCAGTGGATCGCCTGAGTTCAAGACCAGCGTGGCCAACATGGGGAAACTCTGTCTCTACTAAAAATACAAAAATTAGCCAGGTGCAGTGGCAGATGCCTGTAGTCCTAGCTACTCAGGAGGCTGAGGCAGGAGAATTGCTTTAACCCGGGAGGCAGAGGTTGTAGTGAGCCAAGATTGCACCACTGCACAGCCTAGGTAACAGAGTAAGACCCTGTCTCAAAAAAAAAAAAAAAAAAAAAAGAAGAGGTAGAGACACCAGGGGTATGTCTGCACAGATGTAATCATCCTATGGGTTCTTCTTGCCCATTGTAAAGAGAAAACTAGTTCTGTGAGACCACGCTATTGCAGTAGAGAAAGAGTTTAATCAACATGAGGCTGGCCATGAAGGACATAACAGTATTACTTAAATCAGTCTCCCCAAAGGCTCAGAGGTTAGGATTTTTATGGACAATTTGTTGGGGGTGCAGGAGAGAGGGACGTAGGGAATGGATGCTGCTAACTGGTTGGGGATGAAATCACAGGAAATGGTCTTTATATGCTGAGTCTGTCAGTGAGGCCACAGCACCAGTTGAGTCGTCAGTCATGAGCCTGGGTGAGGTTAGTCTGGAAAATATCTCAAAAAATCAATCTTAGGCCAGGCGTGGAGGCTCACACCTGTAATCCCAGCACTTTGGGAGGCCGAGGTGGGCAGATCACCTGAAGTCAGGAGTTTGAGACCAGCCTGACCAACATGGAGAAACCCCGTCTCTACTAAAAATATAAAAAATTAGCTGGGCATGGTGGTGCATGCCTGTAATCCCAGCTACTTGGGAGGCTGAGGCAGGAGAATCGCTTGAACCTGGGAGGCAGAGGTTGTGGTAAGCCGAGATCACACCATTGCACTCCAGCCTGGGCAACAATAGTGAAACTCTGTCTCAAAAAAAAAAAAATCTTAGGTTCTACAATTGTGATGTTATCTATAGGAGCAACTGGGGAAGTCATAAGCCTTGTGACCTTGTACCACATGGTGGTACCCCTGAGCAGTAAGGGATTATAGGAACTACACTGACATTTTAGCTAAATTCACGTCATTCCCTCAATCCTAAACTTGTGGCCTTTAATTAGTCTTACAAAGGTGGTTTCAGCTCCTGAACAGGGATTGGATTCATTTTAGGGAGGGACTATGGTCATCCTTGCTTCAAAGTTAAACTAAATTGCTCCAAAATAAAACTTGGCCTGTGCCCAAGAATGACCAAGGATAGCTTGGAAGTCAGAAGGAAGACGGAGGCAACTTTGTCAGAATTCTCTTATTGTCGTAATTTTGCAAAGGTGGTTTCACAGAGAAGGCCATGTGAGGAGACAGCCAGAAAGCCGCTGTCTGCAAGCCAAAAAGAAAGACCTCAGGGTAAATCAGCCTTGCTGGTACCTGGTCTCTGCCTTTCAGCCTTTAGAGCTGGTGACAGGAAAAATCAATCGGAAACAGGAGAAAGACCACACCCCTACATAAAACTTAAAAAACAGCTGGGAGTGGTGGTCATGCCATTGCACCATAGCCTGGACAACTGAGTGAGACAGTGTCTCAAAAACCAAAAAAGTGATCTCACACTTCCCGTTTCTTTTTTTGTTTGTTTTTCATCTTTTGTTTGTTTGTTTTGAGACAGTTTTGGTATTGTTTCCCAGGCTGGAGTGTAATCGCATGATCTTAGCTCACTGCAACCTCTGCCTCCCAGGTTAAAGCGATCCTTCTACCTCAGCCTCCCAAGTAGCTGGGATTACAGGTGCCCACCACCGCGACTGGCTAATTTTTGTATTTTTAGTAGAGACAGGTTTTTACCATGTTGGCCAGGCTGGTCTTGAACTCCTGACCTCAAGTGATCTGCCCACCACAGCCTCCCAAAGTGCTGGGATTAGGATTACAAGTGTGAGCCAGTGGCTACACTTACTGTTGATATGTACATTCACATGCGCTACTTTATTTATTATTCAAAAATATTTATTGAGTGCTTATAATGTATGTGGTATAAGAAATACATTTGGTCTTTGTCCCAGCTTCCTAAAACCCTTGGAATTTCCTGAGTAATAGTGAAACTGCCTTTGCAAAACTATGACTGAGACAGTGAAAGAGATCTAACTTAATCGACTTCAATTTGCTTCTACCCTCCAAGCTGTCCGTGTTCATTTCTGGGCATAGGCTGAACTCTGGGAGAAACTCCGTTTACTGTTTATAGTTTAAAACAAAGACAATAACAGCACTTTCTCAATGCAGACCTCCTTCTTGCCTGGGGACTCGATTGCCTTTGTAGGACTAACATTAGCCACAAGATTAGAAATGATGGTTTAGGAGTCATGCTGCTGGAGGTTATAAGATTCTGACCCTCCCTAAACTTCTCCTAAGATCAGTGCTTGAGATATTTTGCAGACCCCTGCACTTGATGGATCAGCTGGCACCACCCAGATGAATAAACTGGCTCATCTGATCTTGTGGCTCCCACCCAGGAACTGACTCAGTGCAAGAAGACAGCTTTGACTCCCTATGATTTCATCCCTGACCATTTGCACTCCTGGCTCACTGGCATCCCTGCACCCACCAAGTTGTCCTTAAAAACTCTCATCCCCAAATGCTCAGAGAGACTGATTTAAGTAATAATAAAACTCTGGTCTCCCGCACAACCAACTCTGCGTGAATTACTCTGTCTGTTGCAATTCCCTTGTCTTGATGAATCGGCTCTGCCTGAGCAGCGGGCGAGGTGAACAAACCCCTTGTGCAGTTACACTAGAAGGTGCCTCTGCATCCCTCCCCATGTCATACCCTATGCATCTTTTCATCTTGCTGTTCATTTACATCCTTTATCTGTTTTTTCTTTTTTTTTTTGAGACAGAGTCTCGCTCTTGTTGCCTAGGCTGGAGTACAGTGGTGTTACCTCAGTTCACTGCAGCCTCTGCCTCCCAGATTCAAATGATTCTCCTGCCTCAGCCTCCTAAGTAGCTGGGATTACAGGTGTGTGCCATGACGTCTAGCTAATTTTTGTTTCTCTAGTAGAGACAGGGTTTCACCCTGTTGGCCAGGCTGGTCTGGAACTCCTGGCCTCAAGAGCTCCACATGCCTCGGCCTCCCAAAGTGCTGGGAATACAAGCATGAGTCACTGCACCCAGCCCTGTACCCTCTATTATATAAACCATTAAGCCAAATCCTGGGGAAGGAGGGTTGTGGAAACCCCAATTTGTAATCAGTCAGCCAGAGACACAGGTCAAAACCTGGGACTGGGGACTGGTGTCTGAAGCAGGGCAGTCTTTTGGGACCGAACCGTTAACCTGTGGGATTTGACCCAATCTCCAGGTAGGCAGTGTCAGGATGGAATTGAATTATAGGACACCCAGCTGGCATGTGCTGGAGAACCACTTGGCATGTGGTGAAAAAACCTATACATCTCTTCACAGAAGTGTTTTGTGTTGGGTGTGAGTAGAAAGAAAAACTTTTTTTTTCTTTACAATGTGCTAGCTGCTATGCAGGTGCTAGGGTTATGGTACTGAAGAGGCTAGACAAATCCCTGCTCTTGGATGGCTTCCAGTCTAAAGGAGGACATAAAGGCCAAAACAGATAACTACAGTATCATGTGGTCAAGGTTCTAAGGCACACTATGAGAAGACAGAGGAAGGGTCCTGTGTCAGTGTGCCAGGGCAACCATAACAAAATACTGGTAAGTTGCTGTTATTGTCTTTGTTTAAACTATAAACAATAAACTGAGTTTCACCCAGAGTTCAAGACCAGCTTGGCCAACATGGTGAAACCCTGTCTCTACTAAAAATACAAAAATTAACCAGGCGCAGTGGCAGGTGCCTGTAGTCCTAGCTACTCCGGAGGCTTAAAGTACAAAAATTTAAGGCCAGGCGAGGTGGCTCATGCCCGTAATCCCAGCACTTTGGGAGGCCGAGGCAGGTGGATCACAAGGTCAGGAGTTCGAGACCAGCCTGGCAAACATGGTGAAAGCCCATCTCTACTAAAAATACAAAAATTAGCTGGGCATCGTGGCACACACCTGTTATCCCAGCTACTGGGGAGGCTGAGGCAGGAGAATTGTTTGAACCAGAGAGGCATAGGTTGCAGTGAGCTGAGATCACAACACTGTACTCTAGCCTGGGCGACAGAGCAAGACTCCATCTCAAAAAAAAAAATTATTTTCTCACAGTTCCCTCTCCGACCCAGTCAATATAGTTGTAGCTTGATCTCACTGTGTTACCCAGGCTGGGTGCAGTGGCACCATCTTAGCTCACTGCAACCTCCACGTCCTGGGTTCAAGTGATTCTCCTGCCTCAGCTTCCCGAGTAGCTGGAATTATAGGGGCCCGACACCATGCCTGGCTAATTTTTACATTTTCAGTAGAGATGGGGTTTCACCATATTGGACAGACTTGTCTTGAACTCCTGACCTCAAGTAATCTTCCCACTTCATCCTCCCAAAGTTCTGGGATTACAGGGATGAACCACTGTGCCCGGCCCCCAACTCCATCTTGCTTCTAACTTCCAAGCTGTCTTTGTTCCTTCCTGAGTGTAGGCTGAAATAACTTTGGGAGGAACTTAGTTTATAGTTATAGTTTACTATTATTATTTTTTGAGATGGAGTTTTGCTCTTGTTGTGCAGTCTGGAATGCAATGGCACCATCTCAGCTCACTGCAACCTCCAACTCACAGGTTCAAGTGATTCTCCTGCCTCAGCCTCCCAAGTAGCTGGATTGCAGGCATGCACCACCATACCTGGCTAATTTTGTATTTTTAGTAGAGATGGGGTTTCACCGTGTTGGCTAGGCTGGTCTCAAACTCCTGACCTCACCTCCACCTCCCAAAGTGCTGGGATTATAGGTGGGGGCTACATTGCCTGGCCAATACTGTTTAAAACAAAGGCCCTTTCTGAAAACAAACTCCTTTCTTGCCTGGGGACTAGTCTGCTTTTGTAGGACTGACAAATTAGCCAAAAGATTAGAAATTATGGTTTAGGAGTCATGCAGCTGAAGGCTACAAATTCTGACCCTCCCAAATTGCTCCTGGGGATAACATTGTAAAGCCTGAAATCAGTGATTGAGATATTTCGCAAACCCTGTATATGATGGATCAACTGGTACCACCCAGACTGACAAATTGGCTCATCTGATCTTGTGACACTCCCACCCCCAGGAACTGACTCAGTGCAAGAAGACAGCTTCCACTCCCTATGACTTCATCTCCAACCCAACCAATCAGCACTCCTGGCTCACTGGCTTCCCCCTACCAACTCATCAAGTTGTACTTAAAAACTGTGATCCCCATTGCTGGAGGAGACTGATTTGAATAATAAAACCAGGAATTACTCTTTCTCTATTGCAATTCCCCTGATAAATTGGCTCTGTCTAGGCAGCGGGCAAGGTGAACATACTGGGCAGGTACAAGCCACTGCACCTGGATAAAAATTATGTTTTGAATAGATAATACATTCGCATGCTTCAAAAATTCCAAAGGTCAATTTCTCTCGCTGGAGGCATCTTCTGTGGACATTGAGAGATACACAAATCAACCCGTACAGCAAGAGTAGTATAGTACACACTATTCTCTACCTTTCACTAAACAATGAATCCCGGAGATCTTTCTCTATAAGTACAGAAAGAGCATAGCCAAACAGAAGTTTTTGCGTGTTGTCATTGTCTTATCTTCCTAATCTCCCATTCTTTCCTTAATCTATTTGAAGATGGCTTCTGTATCTTCTAATGGAATCACTATTTTCAAGCTCACTAAAGACCTTCCATTGTCATATCCAATAGTTTTGTGCCAGTCTTTATGCTATTATATTTCTTGGCAGCGTTTGATACAGCAAACCCTATCTTCCTCTTAAAACACTTTATTGCCTTGTGGAGAAGAATTTTCTGTGAAGAGAATGAAGCATAGGACACAAGGCTTTTCACTGGCACCTGCTCCTTCCAACGACCTACAAGGAATTCTAGCCACGAGTTCTCAGGGTCATGTAATTCTGTATAATTTGCAAACTATTTTTTACTGCAGTCAGTTGAGACCACTGTGTCTTTTCACTCTAACCTCCTTTTCATCACATTTCCTTTTCTTTCCTTCCTTCCTTCCTTCCTTCCTTCCTTCCTTCCTTCCTTCCTTCCTTCCTTCCTTCTCTCTCTCTCTCTCTCTCTCTATCTTTCAGATGGAATCTCGCTCTGTCACCTAGGCTGGAGTGCAGTGGCACAATTTGGGCTCACTGCAGCCTCCACCTCCCGGGTTCAAGGGATTCTCCTGCCTCAGCCTCCTGAGTAGCTGGGATTACAGGCGTGCACCACTATGCCTGACTAATTTTTTGTATTTTTAGTAGAGATGGGGTTTCACCGTATTAGCCAGGTTGGTCTTGATCTCCTGATCTTGTGATCCACCTGCCTTGGCTAATTTGTTGTATTTTTTGTAGAAATAGGGTTTTGTTATGTTGGCCAGGCTGGTCTCAAATTCCTGAGCTCAAGTGATCCACCTGCCTTGGCCTCCCATAGTGCTGGGATTACAGGCATGAGCCACCACACCCGGCCTGAAGTCATAGGTTTTATACATTCCAACATAGGGGATTGCATTTTTTAAAATTTATTTTTTATTCATTATTACTTTTTTCCTTTTTTTTTTTTTTAAAGTGTTGTGCCTTCACCCAATATTACTTTTTTCCTTAACAAAGATGGGTTTTCACTATGTTGCCTAGGCTGGTCTTGAACTCCTGGACTCCAGCAATCCTCCAGCCTTGATCTCCCAGTGTTGGGATTGCAGGTGTGAGCTGCCGTGCCTGGCTGGATTGCATTTTAATGTATTTGTCACATCTTGTTCTTTAAAATCTTCTGGTTCTACATGAAATGGCGCAAAAACTGGCATCAGAGAGTGAAATGGTCTGAAGAAGAATCCAGACACAGAGCTCCCGCACTTTTGCATGCAATATATAAGGAATTTGACTGTATAACTATATTGCCCTATGCAATGTAGTAGCAATTTGAAACACATTTGAATTGCTCTTGTATATGTCTTAGTTTTAGTTTTTTTTGTTCTGATGATCATTTCACTATTCAACTATGACAAGAAGGCATCCTTGTGGAAATCAAGAAAGAAGACAGAAGCTTTAAAATACTTTTTAAAAAATCTTAGTATATTACAACAGAAACTAAAAGCTCTGTTAGTTGCAATCAAGATAAGAAAAAAAAAATTTTTTTGGCAGCATCTCACTCCATCACCGAGGCTCGGGTGCAGTGGTGAAATCATAGCTCACTGCAGCTTCAAACTCCTGGGCTCCCGCCTGGCCTCTCGAGAAGCTAGGAATACGAAGGGGTGCCACCATGGCTTACTGGGATTAGAAAAATATTTTTGATAGCCAACACAGAAAATAAGAATGACTATGATAATCAAGATACCCAAACAGGAAATAGAAAATGGAATAAGGAAGATGAAAGTAATAATAAGAAAAAACAAATTTTGGCCGGGTGTGATGGCTCACGCCTGTAATCCAAGCACTTTGGAGGCCAAGGCGTGCGGATCACCTGAGGTTGGGAGTTCAAGACCAGCCTGACCAACATGGTGAAACCTCGTCTTTAAAAAAACAAAAAACAACAAATTTTGTATAGTCAACAGAACATATAAGAAGGTCAGCAAGTGCTTCAGCTTAGTGAATTCATTGATTTTTTTCTTTTGATGTGTTCTCATCTGAGAATTCATTGATTTTGATAATTGCTATGATTTTTCGTTGTAGTCCGTTATGATGAGCAATCATTTCATTTAGCACTGAATAACAGAAAAGTTTACTTTTTGATATATTTGGTCTATTAATATTTACAGAGGAGCAAACAGAACAGCTCATGAAAAAAACACATTTCTCAAAGAGATATATTTAAAATACTTAAAAATGGTCAAACTGGTGCTCGCTTCGGCAGCACACATACTAAAATTGGAACGATACAGAGAAGATTAGCTATGGCGCCTGCGCAAGGATGACACGAAAATTCGTGAAGTGTTCCATAAAAAAAAATAATATATTAAAAAAAAAAAGAAAAAAAATGGTCAAACTGGTATGAGAATCTGCTTAGCCTATTGTAAGACTGAAGGTTGCATTTATCATTTTGTTTGTAAACTGTTTTCAACAGGGCAGACATTACAACGAATGGGTTTTGGGGCTGGATAAATATATTAAGAAGTTTCAAAAGTCAAGTGCATTCCACAGAGCAGTTAGGAGGCCATGTTTACTTGTAATACATGTAAATCAAATAAAAATGCACTAGACTAATTTCTTGAAAAAAATAAAACAAGAAAAAAAGTCTGAAGTATGTTGAAATGCTAAAAAGTGTAGCTGTAGTTATTAAATTTTTAAATAAAAGTTGCTTCAGAGGTCATAGTAAAAAAATAGTGTTCTTCAGACAAAGGTAATTTCATAGGGATCGTTGAACTAATTTCTGGATTCTATTCTATTTTTTTATTGAGACTTGGAAAAAAGTCAATATAAAAGAACAAATGTAACATCTAAAACTTATGAAGGGTTGATCAATGTGTACAAAATGAAAGAGTTACTATTACTTTCATCGAGACAGGGTCTCACTCTGTCACCCAGGCTGGAGTGCAGTAGTACGATCTCAGCTCACTGCAACCTCTGCCTCTTGGGTTCAAGCAATTCTTGAGTGCTGGAATTATAGGTACCCTCCACCATGCCCAACTAATTTTTGTATTTTTTTTTTTTTTTGAGATGGAGTCTTGCTCTGTCACCCAGGCTGGAGTGCAATGGTGTGATCTTGGCTCACTGCAACCTCCGCCTTCCAGGCTCAAGAAATTCTCCTTCCTCAGCCTCCAAGTAGCTGGGATTACAGGCATGTGCCACGACACCCAGCTAATTTTTGTATTTTTAGTAGAGGCAGGGTTTTTTTTTTTTTTTAAATAAAACTAGGGTTTCACCATGATGGCCAGGCTGGTCTTGAACTCCTGACCTCAGGTGATCCACCCACCTTGGCCTCCCAAAGTGCTGGGATTACAGGTGTGAGCCACCGCACCCTGCCAATTTTTGTATTTTTAGTAGAGACAAAATTTCACCATGTTGGCCAGGTTGCTCTTGAACTCCTGACCTCAAGTGATACGCCTGCCTTGGCCTTCCAAAGTGCTGGGATTATAGGCGTGAGCCACCGCATCCAGCCAATTCTACATTATTAATAGAAATACTCATGAGCCATTGTTAACTTTGGTTAATTGAAATCTATTTATTTGTGACTTTATTCGACAATTGCAAGCTTCCATTGAACAGCATTCATGATCAGTTGTACTATTATGCAATTGTTAGGAAGGGTGAGGATAAGTAGCTGGAGTCAGCACGGTGGCTCACGCCTGTAATTCCAGCACTTTGGGAGGCTGAGGCGGGTGGATCATTTGAGGTCAGGAGTTGGAGACCAGCCTGGCCAACATGGTGAAACCTCATCTCTACTAAAAATACAAAAATTAGCTGGGCATAGGGGCGCACATCTGTAATCCCAGGTACTCGGGAGGTTTAGGCAGGAAACGGAGGTCGAAGTAAGCCAAGATTGCACCATTTCACTCCAGCCTGGGCAACAGACAGAGCAAGATTCCATTTCAAAACAACAACAACATTAATTATGTAGAATTAAAAGCATTTTGGTGGAAAAAAAGTTGCCCTGAGAATAACTACAGTTGTTGATGACTTCCATATTTTGCAACAGTTATATTTTCCTTCTTGAGTTCTTCATATATGGAACATTTTATTTCATTTTATGTTATAGTACCATCCTGATACTCAACATATGTGGAATATCTTAAACAAACATGCCAACTTGGATTTTTCTTTAAGAAGTCTAAGTGTAAGGAGATTGCCATAGATGTTATTCGAAGCTTTGCAAGGTGAATACAACGTTTTAAGGATTCTAAATCATTTTTCAAAGACTCAGAAGAGAAAGGCTAACACAACCAGCTGTGAAGTTTATTTAAAATGTTAATGGACTGGGTGCAGTGGCTTACACCTGTAATCCCAACGCTTTGGAAGGCTGAGGCAGGCAGATCGCTTGAGGCCAAGGGTTTGAGACCAGCCTGAGCAACATGGTGAAACCCTGTCTCTACAAAAAATACAAAAATTAGCCATGCATGGTCACACATCCCTGTAGACCCAGCTGCTCGGGAGGCTGAGATGGGAATTGAGCCCAGGAGGTGGAGATTGCAGTGAGCAGAGATCTTGCCACTGCATTCCAACCTGAGCACCAGAGTGAGACTCTGTCTCAATCAATCAACAAATAAAATAAAATAAAATAAAATGTTTATGAAACTAGAATGTGCACTTTTAATTGCCATTTGGAAAATGTTTTGCAATATTTTAATAAAATAAGTGAGAAATTACAGACTTCTGATTTGGACTTATATAAAAGATATTTTCTTATATCATTTAAAATTAACTTACAAGTTAAAATATTAATAATACAGAATAAATTCAGAATAAAAGATAATTAAATTGGAAACAAAACTGTTAGAGAAATTCTTCTGATATTGAGAAGCAAATTACAATAAAAAATTTGCAGATCAAACCCAAACCAGTAGCACATTAAGAGGAAGAAAGATATTTTAAAACAGATGTAATGAATAAACTCATGGATTTTTTAAAAATCTCACTAATAGAAGCAAATAAACACATTGAAAAAAGCTTTAAATTTCTTGCTAATTTACATGAAATACTGACTTTGATGAAACTAACATAACATCTAATATGACGCTATACAAGAACATCAATGACAACTGGTTAGTGAGTGTTGTCAATTCAAAAAGCATTTAAGACAGCTACTGCAAAAGCTAACTTAAAATGCCCAAATAACTTACAGATTGTAAAATAAACTTGATAGAAGTTTTCCAGGTTTGACATCATTCCTAAACATATACATGACACTACAAAGGATGACTTGTGAAGCTGAAAGAAACTTTTAAATTATTCATAATTCTTTTCTTTTTCTTTTTTTTTTTTTTTTAGAGGGAGTCTCATGTGGCCTGATCTCAGCTCACTGCAGCCTCCACCTCCTGGGTTCAAGCAATTCTCTGCCTCAGCCTCCCGAGTAGCTGGGATTACAGGTGACCGCCACCACGCCCAGCTAATTTTTGTATTTTTAGTAGAAACAGGGTTTCACCATGTTGGTCAGGCTGGTCTTGAACTCCTAACCTCATTGGTTTCCCATTGGTGGCCCCAGTGGTTTCCATGATGGCCATTACCTTGATTTTTCAACTGACTCCCTCCCTCCTCCCCTATTCAATTTCTACCAGGTGTTGTGCCCCTGAGCACTTTGCTAGGGACCTTCCTCTGCCCCAGATACACTTTCTCCCTAGTCACTCTCAATCTGTGGCTTTAATTAATTCATTATTATTTTTTAAAAGAGATAAGGGTTTCGCTATGTTGCCAAGGCTGATCTTGAACTCCTGAGCTCAAATGATTCTCCTGCCTCGGGCTCCCACAGTCCTGGGATTACAGGCATGAGCCACCGCACCCAGCCAAATGCTCATTCCTCAGCCTGTGGCTTGAAATACCAGCTGTAGTTGACTCTTGAACAACAGGAGGTCGGGAGTAGGGAGTAGGGACTTGGGGTGCCAAATTCATTCAGTTGAAGACTTGCAAAGAACTTTTTTTCTTTATTGATAGGGTGTTGCTCTGTCTCTCAGAATGGAGTACAGTGGTGAAATCATAGCTCACTGCAGCCTCTAACTCCTGGGCCCAAGGAATCCTCCCACCTCAGCCTTCACAGTAGCTGGGATTATAGGTCCAACCCACTGTACCCAACCACATATCACTTTTGACTCTTCCAAAACTTAACTACTAATAGCCTACTGTTAATCAGAAGCCTTACCAATAAAATAACTTGATAAATACATATTTTGTATGTTATGTGTGTTATTTTTATTTTTATTTTTTTGAGATGGAGTTTCGCTCTCGTTGCCCAGGCTGGAGCACAATGGTGCGATCTTAGTTCACCTCAACCTCCACCTCTTGGTTCAAGTGATTCTCTTACTTCAGGTTCCCAAGTAGCTGGGATGACAGGCATGTACCACCATACCCAGCTAATTTTGTATTTTTAATAGAGACGGGGTTTTTCCATGTTGATCAGCCTGGTCTTGAACTCCTGACGTCAGGTGATCCACCCGCCTGGGCCTCCCAAAGAGCTGGGATTACAGGTGTGAGCCACCGGCCCTGGCCAACTATATTTTTACAATAAAGTTAGCTAAAGAAAACAAAATATTATTAAGAAAATCGTAAGACAGTGAAAATATATTTACTATTTATTAAGAGGATCATCATAAAATCTTCCTCCTCATGATCTAGAAAGAGGAGGGGTAGGTCTTGCTGTCTCATGGTGGCAGAATTGGGATAAAATCCATTCTAAGTGGACCCATGCAGTTCAAACCTATGTTGTTCAAGGATCAACTGTATGTGCAGGCTGGCTTTAAATACCAGGCTTTTCTTTTCTTTTCTTTTCTTTTTAATAAAGATGGGGATTCACCATGTTGGTCAGGCTGGTCTTGAACTCCCGACCTCAGGTGATCTGCCCGCCTTGGCCTCCAAAGTGCTTGGATTACAGGCATGAGCCACCACACCCAGCCAAATACCAGCCTTTTCAGCCAGCCTTTTCTTTACGTTTGAACTCCAAACAGCCTATTTACCTATTTGAGTACTGGATCTCTAATAGACATCTCAAATGGAATGTGTCCAAAATAGAACTCTTGGCGTCCACTAAAGCAAATAAATGAACAACTAACTATTCCTCCCTCAGATTTACCAACATAGTAAATGCTGCCAAAACCACTCCCTTGCTCATATCAGAACCACCAGTGGTCATCCCTAATTGCTCTCCTACTCCCTCTAATTCCAATTCATTACCAAGTCCCATTGGCTCTTCTCCCAAACCTATTCATTTAGTAATCCATCTCTCTCCATTCTTGCTGCTAATGAACCAAGGCCAAGCCACCATGATTTTTCCCGAACACCTGCAAACAGCCTCCCAGCTGGTCTCCCTGCCTCTCCTCTCACAGTGAAGTCCATTCTCCACAGTCACAGTGACAAACCAAAGTTAAATAATGGCCTTTCCTTGCTTAACAAGCCCCCTCAACAACCCTGCTTTCTCATCACACTAATAATAAAGTCAAAATCTTTACTTTGGCCTGTAAGGCCCTATGATGTGGTTTGACCTTGGCTCACCTTTTTAAAGCAATCCTCCATCACACTCCTTATTAAACTCATTCTAGTCCCAGCACACTTCCTGCTTCTAGAACCCTCCAGGCTTGTGGTGTCACTATAGTGACTCTGAACCCGGTGCTTCTTTTGCTTGGAATGCTCTTTCCCCATGGCTCATTCCTTTTGGTCATTCAGTTCTTGGCTTGAAGGGTAGCTCCTTAGCGAGCCCTTCCTGAATCACGTATTTGAGTGGTTCTCTATGGGAGTGGCACTACTCCCTAGCAGGTATTTAGGAAATGTTTGGGGACATTTTTGTTGGTCACAATAATGGGGGTTGCTACTGGCATTTAGTGAAAGAGTGGAAGGGGAGGTAAGGGATGCTGGATGTCACACAGTATACAATAGAATCCTCCCAATGAAGGATGGCTCTACATACCTTTTTATTTTTTATTTTTATTTTTATTTTTTTGGTAACAGTGTAGCTACCCTACTCTCTCTCTCTCTCTCTTTTTAAAAGAGACAGAGCCTCACCATGTTGCCCAGACTGGAGTGCAGTGGATATTCACAGGCATGATTATAGTGCACTGTAGCCTCAAACTTCTGGGCTCAAGTGATCCTCGCCCCTCAGCCTCCCGACTAGCTGTGATTACAGGTGCATGCCACCATATCCACAGTACTACATGACTGTGACTGTTTCACTGGACAGCTGTGTAGGGAAAAACCTGTAGCAAGAACTCACTCTATAGAGCCATAGAAATCTAATGGCTGTACAGCTACTGGGGATACAAAAAAACAACAACAAAAGAAATCTAATGGCTAAGTATTTTTTGCTTAGTTGTAACGGCCACTGAAATTTTTGGAGATACAATTATCATGCAAATTGATGAAGGTAATCCTTTGTTTTGATTAAAGTATTACCTAGAATTGTTCCTTATTTAGGTAAATCATGTCATCAAGGGCAATGCTGCTGATAATATTTGAGTCCTTTGTAACACTCCTATAATCAGTGGACATGTGAGGCTATTACATTCACAGTAACTCACCGTTTGGAAGCAAATATCTGACAACCTCATTATGTCTTCAAGTATAGTCATGCCCAATCATCTGCATACTGAAATGCATCCTTTATTATAGATATGTCCTCTTATTTCTCTTTATTATAGTTAGGAATATATATACAGTATTCCTGGCCGGGTGCAGTGGCTCACGCCTGTAATTCCAGCACTTTGGGAGGCTGAGGCGGGCGGATCACCAGGTCAGGAGATCGAGATCATCCTGGCCAACATGGTGAAACCCCATCTCTAAAAAAAAAAAAAAAAAAAAAGATAAAAAAAAAGGAATATATATATATACAGTATTCCTAATATATGTATACATATATATTTAAATTATATGCGTATGTAGACTGTATCATCTATGAATTTCATTTTAGAATCATAAACCCTGTTTGTTATTAATAAAGGCTATTGTGTCTGACAGAGTTGAGACATACTGAGTAGAGAGTAGAATGGTGGTTCCAGGGATGGCGGTGGGTGTGTGTGGGAGCGGCTGGGGAGATGCTGGAGGATACAAAATTTCACCTAGGTAGAAGAAAAAGTTCAAGAGCTCTATTATTGGGTACCATTGCTCTTTGAAATTAAAGGAGAAAAATGAAAATAAAAATGAAAAAGCTCTATTTTACAGCACGGTGACTAGAATGTATTTATTCCTTTTTTTTTTTTTTTTTGAGACAAAGCCTCGCTCTGTTGCCTAGGCTGGAGTGCAGTGGCACAATTATGGCTCACTGCAGCCTCAACCGCCTGGGCTCAAGTGATCCTCCCACTTTAGCCTCCTGAGTAGTTAGGACTACAGGCACACACCACCATGCCTGGCTAATTTTTAAATTTTTTACTGAGCTCGGCGGGGGGGGGTCTCTCTATGTTCCCCAGGCTGGTCTTGAACTCGTGGGGCTCAAATGTCCTCCTGCGTTGGCCGCTGAAAGTGCTGGGATTATAGGCATGAGCCACCATGCCTGGCCCAATGTGGTATATTTTTTAAAGTTGCTAAGAGAATAGATTTTAAGTGTTCTCACCACAAAACAATAATAAGTATGTGAGGTAATGTGTATGTTAATTTAGCTCGACTTAGCCACTCCCCAATGCACACATATTTCAAAACCATGTGTAAGATAAATATATACTTTTTAAAATCAATAATTAATTAATTACAAAATAAAATATGTGTTCTGAATAGAGGCTGTTGGGTCTTGTAGTATTGAAAAATACTGTCCCTAACACCTCACATTATTTTATTAATTTTTTTAAAAAACATTTTAATTTTTTTCAATCTTTGTTTGAAATCTTATTTTGTTATAGCAATGATCACTAGCTAATAGCTGCTTGTTAATTAGTTTTTGGGTTTGATTGTTTTCTGCTTCCCCACACTATAATCTAAGCTCTGTGATCTGATCTGTCTTTCTTTTTGAGACAGTCTTACTCTGTCGCCCAGGCTGGAGTGCAGTGGAGCGATCTCAGCTCACTGCAACATCTGCCTCCTGGGTTCAAGCGATTCTCCTGCCTCAGCCTCCCGAGTAGCTGGGACTACAGACGCATGCCACCATGCCTGGCTAATTTTTGTAATTTTAGTAGAGATGGCATTTCGCCATATCGGTCAGGCTGGTCTGGAACTCCTGACCTCAGGTGATCTACCCACCTTAGCCTCCCAAAGTGCTGGAATTACAGGTGTGAGCCACTGCACCTGGCCTATCTGTCTTATTTAGTGTTTTTTTTTTTTTTAATTTCTATTTTTATTTTAAGTTCCATGGTAAATGTGCAAGACATTCAGGTTTGTTACGTAGGTAAATGTGTGCCACAGTAGTTTGCTGTACCTGTCAACCCATCACCTAGGTATTAAGCCCAGCATGCATTAGCTATTTGTCCTAATGTTCTCTGTCTCCCCTTATTTAATGTTTTATCCTCAATGCCTAAAACAGTGTCATGCACAGAAGTTGGCCTCAATCAATGTTGATCAAATTGATGAGCACATCAGTAAATTGATAATTGAATGGAGACAATGGTGATCGTGTCTGTTTTCCTGTTCTGCCCCTTGGATTGAATTTGACTCCTTCTAGTTGAAAAGGCAAAGATCAGAAACTGACAAGAAGGTGTGGTAGAGAAAAGGAAAGAAAAAAAAAAAAAGAAGAAGGTGTGGTAGAATTCTTCGTATGAGGTAAAAACTTTTTTTTGGAGATTTTGAAAAATTCTGGATGTAGACAGATCTGGTTTTGGGGCTCAGGTGAGAAGATATGGCACAAAACTGGAGAGGGGACCAGTTTCCTTCTCTCTGTACTGCTCCCAGGGTTCCCCTGGCACTCTGAGGACTGATAGCTTTGGTGGCTTCCAAAAAACCTTGGCAGAGCTTCTTCCCTGGTTAGGAGAAGCTCATGATGTGGGAAAGCCAGAGCCCAGAAGTACTGTCTTGGCTGTAGGCACATGCGAGGCTCCGCTAAGGGGCCTTCCAGAAACTTGTGTCAGGCACAGATGAGTTCTGCTTGAGCAGCAGGCAGGGACCGAAGCGTACATCTTGAGTCATGGGCATTTGGGCACCGACATTAATTTTGCCCTCTTTTTGACTGCATATGCTGTTGGGGCAAGCAAGGTACAGATTACATATACATGACCTCATTTAAAGTCATCCAGATCTTTGACATAGTCTGTAGATGTCATTGTATAAGAGAGAGTACTGAGCTACATGATAATTGTATTGTCTCTCTCATCTGCACTTAATTTGGACCCATCATAGTTGTGAATGTCAAGACATCTCAGTTGGGGGATCCTGTGGGAGCTGAAATCCAGCCCTTGCTTCACTAACCAAACCTCATGGGCTGCTTCTGCCTGGAGAAATACTTTTTCTTAACTGACATGGAAATACCATCTGCTCACCAAGACTTGGGACTGTGGCTACCTAGAAGAAACATTTTTTTTATTGGCATGAAATATTTGCATGAGTGAGTGGGATCCTTACCTTAATTCTTCTGAGTTTCCTCCTGTGCACCTTTCTTTTTTTTTTCTTTTTTTTTTTTTTTTGAGACAGAGTTTCACTCTTGTTGTCCAGGCTGGAGTGCAATGGCACGATCTTAGCTTACTGCAACCTCCACCTCCCGGATTCAAGTGATTCTCCTGCCTCAGCCTCCAAAGTAGCCGGGATTACAGACACACACCACCACACTTGGCTAATTTTGTATTTTTAGAAGAGACACCGTTTCGCTATGTTGGTCAGGCTGGTCTCGAACTCCTGACCTCAGGTGATCCACCTGCCTCAGCTTCCCAAAGTGCTGGAATTACAGGTGTGAGTCACCATACCCGGCCTCCTGTACCCCTTTGAGCTTCTATGATGATGATGATGATATCTTTTTGTATAGCTAAGACTGAAGTGGCAACTATGCCACCACACATGGTAAAGAGAGCGAGCATAGTACAGTGCTCCCTGCATGGACTTCAGAGCCTGGAGTATCTGGGTATGAATTCCAGTTCTGCCATTTACCAGCTAAGTGACCTTGGGCAAGGAATTTAATATTTCTGTGCCTTAGTTTCCTTACTTGAAAATAGGGACAAGGCTAGGTGTGGTGGCCCACTTCTTTAATGCCAGTACTTTGGGAGGCTGAGGCAGACAGATCACTTGAGGCCAGAAGTTCAAGACCAGCCTGGCCAACACGGCAAAACCCTGTCTCTACTGAAAGTACAAAAATTAGCTGGGCACGGTGGCACACACCTGTAATCCCAGCTACTTGGGAGGCTGAGGTAGGAGAATCACTTAAGCCTGGGAGGCAGAGGTTGCAGTGAGCTGATGATGGTGCGTGTGACACAGCGAGACTGTCTCAAATAAAAAAAAAATAGGGATGATAAGAATAATACTTTTTTATTATGATTATGAGATTTGAAATGAATTAACATGTAAAGTATGGTAGCTCACATATAGAAACCTCATAGGTGCAGCTGCAGTGGGCCATTCAGAAAAAAAAAAGAAACTTCATATAAAGGTTAGCTGTTGGGGTATCCTTTTCATATACAGCCTCACTTTTGAGATATTTATAAGAAGTGGTGCTGCCTGCCTGCTATGGTCACCATCACAACAGCTGAGCGCAGGTATCGAGCTATGATGTGCAGTGTCCCTGCTGACCATAGTGTGGCATCAGCACTGCTGATGCCGAAGGTGGAGACACAGGTGAAGCCTGTGACAATGGCTCTACCTCTAGTTGCTTCATCAGCACTCATCGGAGGCTCCCATTTCTTTTTATTTATTTATTTATTTTTTCAGACGAAGTTTCACCATGTTGGTCAGGCTGGTCTTGAACTCCCGACCTCAGGTGATCCGCCCGCCTTGGCCACCAAAGTGCTTGGATGACAGGCGTGAGCCACCATGCCCGGCCAGGAGGCTCCCATTTCTATCAAAGCTGTGCGTGTCGATTCTGTGACAGCCTCACTTCTCCCTCAGTGCTCCATGGAGGTGCTGGTGAATCTTCCTGATCCTCCCTAAGGAGAGCTGAAAGTGAAGATGTTGGTTACAAAGTTTCAGGATGTCAGGAAGTAGGAAGTGATCCAGGTGAAGTAGAGTGTAGGTTTTATTTTTACATAATGGAAAGGGGAAATAAACAATAATAGTATTTACTAGCGGCTGTTATGGCTAAAAGCAGAAACGATTATGGAAGACAACAAAGACTCTAAAGCAAATCATGTCAATCAATCGGACAGTATTCACTATGCATCGGCTTTGTGCCAGCATGGTGTTCTTGGTAAGCTCATCTTCATTTTTCATGTCATGGTATGCGTAGAAAACGATGATAATGTATGGACTCTTGGGTAAACTGATAAAGCAGACCTGGCCAGAAATGCCAATCTAGGGGCTCTCATGCAGCCCCTGCCTGCCTATCCTGAGATCTGAGTGGGATCAGTAGCTCCATCTGCCCGTAACCCTTTTTTTTTTTTTTTTTTTTGTAATTGAGTTTCGCTCTTGTTGCCCAGGTTAGAGGGCATGGCATGATCTTGGCTCACTGCAACCCCTGCCTCCCGGGTTCACTTGATACTCCTGCCTCAGCCTCCCGAGCAGCTGGGATTACAGGTGTATGCCACTACACACCCAATTTTTAGTAGAGATGGGGTTTGTCCATGTTGGTCAGGCTGGTCTTGAACTCCCGACCTCAAGTGATCTGCCTGCCTTGGCCTCCCAAAGTGCTTGGATTACAGGTGTGAGCCACTGCGCCTGGCCGCCTGTAACCCTTTTATGGCAGAATAAATTTGTTGTTGGGAGGTTCTTAGAAGAGATCAATAAGAGCCAGATAATTGAGAAAAGTTTCATATGGGTAAAAGGAGAATTTTGAAAGCTGGGTCGGTTGGAGGGATGGTATTGTCAGGAAAAGACATTCCAGAGGAGAAAATGACATGACCCAAGCCAGGGTAACTGGGGTGAATGCAAGGTCTATGTGGTTCAGGGGAGGGTGGGAACAGTGACAAATGGCAACAGAGAGTTGATGTTAAAATGTTGTGGGATTTATGCAGCCAAGACCCAGAATAGAGAAAGCCTAGAAAACTAGAACATTCAGGCTCAGGGAAGAAAGTGGTGAATATTTTTTTAAAGGGGAGAATGAGGAAACAAGTACCTCTATACAATGCTGGTGCAGTTTAAATGGCACAACCTCTTTGGAGAAAATTTGGCAGTATCTAGCAAAATGACAAATGCACATATCCTTTGACTCAGAATTCTACTGTAAGAAATGTATAGATATAAATGCGTACAAAGTTATTTACGATGCCAATCTTGTAATAACAAAGATTGGAAATAAAATTTAAAAACAACTTTTGAATATCCACTAATAGAGGGCTCATTAAATAAAGTATGGTACATCCATATGATGGAATACTGTGTGGCTATACAAAAATAATGAGAGCTGGGACATGCACCTGTAATTCCAGCTACTTGGGAGGCTGAAGCGGGAGGATCACTTAAGACTAGGAGTCTGAATCGAGTCAAGGTAAAAGAGTGAGACACCGTTTCTAAAAGAAGAAAAAGGAAAGAATGAGTGAGAGAGGTGTATGCACTTCATGTTTGCACATATGTTAAGTGGGAAAAGCAAGGGACAGAATACAATGTTTAGAATGCTCACAAAGGCACAAAAAGCAACAGAAAGATGGTGTGTGTGTATGTGTGTGTGTTTGTTTATGTATAAAATAAAGAATACATAAAAAGCGGATAAGACTGGTTGTTTCTGAGTCAGGAAACTGGTTGCTAAGGGACAGAAGTGGGAAGAAAATTTTTTATAGCATATCTTCTTCCAAAAATTTGAACTCATGTGGGTCTATTATGTATTTAAAAATTAAAACAATTAGAGAAAATCCCTTGGACTACTAAAACCAAAATAAAATAGCATTTGTTATCGTAGATGCCCTAGATGTACAAAATACTTTTTTTAAAAAATTTATTTTATGTTATTTTTTTTAAAGATGGGGTTTCACCATGGTGGCCAGGCAATCCACCCACCTCGGCCTCCCAAAGTGCTAGGATTACAGGCGTGAGCCACCATGCCTGACCTTTTTTTTTTTTTTTGGAGATGGAGTCTTGCTGTGTGGCCCAGGCTGTAGTGCAGTGGCATGAGCTCAACTCACTGCAACCTCCCCATCCTGGGTTCAAGTGATTCTCCTGTCCCAGCCTCTGGAGTAGCTGGAATTACAGGCATGTGCCACCACACCTGGCTAATTGTATTTTTAGTAGAGATAGGGCTTCACCATGTTGGTGAGGCTGGTCTTGAACTCCTGACCTCAGGTGATTCACCTACCTAGGTCTCCCAAAGTTTTGGATTTACAGGTGTGAACCACCGCACCCGACCCTACTTCTTAAGAGAGGGAAAAAAATTACACCAGCTTATATCTTTTGAATTAGGCCTTTGTTTTTTCCACTTTTTATGAGTCTCCTGGATTTCTGCTTTCTGCTTTTTTTTTTTTTTTTTTTTTTTTTTTTTTTTTTTTTTTTTTTGTATATTATAAAAAGTTAGCCCGGGGGGGTGTGCTGTGGTGTTTAAAAATAAACAATAAAACAACACCACCCAGAATAAAACAAA
>CAUYLG010054293.1:0-26000 GCA_963573385.1 Cacajao melanocephalus
AGGCAGGCGGATCACTTAAGGTCAGGAGTTCAAGACCAGCCTGACCAACATGGCGAACTCCCACCTTTACTAAAAATACAAAAATTAGTTGGGTGTAGTGGTGGACACCTGCAATACCAGCTACTTGGGAGGCTGAGGCAGAAAAAATTGGTTAAACCTGGGAGGAGGTTGCAGTGAGCCAGGATAGCGCCACTGCACTACAGCCTGGGCAACAGAGTGAGACTCTGTCTCAAAATATATATATATACATATATATATACACACATATATATATATATATACACACATATATACACATATATATATACACATATATATACACATATATATACACATATATACACATATATATACACATATATATATACACATATATATATATACACATATATATACACATATATATACATATATATATACACACACATATATATATATTAGTTATTTTCTAAAGCAGCATATACTTTACTCAAAAATAATTGCTAAAGAACAAAAAACTTAATCATGTCATAGTGTTCTCCATCCAAAATAAAGCAACCAGTCCTGCTGGTTTTAGTGAAATGACTCAACGTTTTGACATACAGGCAGAAAACAAGAGTTATTTTGTTTCCCTACAATGTTGATATCTCTTCTCTACCACAGGAAATTCAGAGAGAACCCAATGTCCATAACTGAATACCTTTTCCTTCCACACATTAGTGTGGTCCAGAAAAACAGCAAAGTTTTAACAGGCATTTGCAGGTGTTTCTAAGGATGTTTTATGATGTACTCAAAGTATTCATAAATGTGGAGAATTTACATTTATTTTTCTTCTAAGACAGAAGAGTCAATCTTGCAGAGTTCGGTAAGACAAAAATCTTTATGCCTAAAATACCACAAATGAGAATTTACAATCTAACATTAGGTAGTTAATTGATCTTGATTGTTATTTATTTACCACCCCTCATTCCCAATTTGAGATACTAGCATTTCACAGTTTAAGCACCATTTTGTTTTATATTAAAATATAATAAAAGATTACACCAGAATCAAAAACAAAAACAGATCTAAAAGCTAATAAGTTGGTTCCTCAACTTTGATTCATTTTTATAAAAATTATTAACAAGAAATCTTGTCACCACTCTTAACAGTTTTTTGTAAGAACAAAGAAAAAAGTGCTTCTTGTTTATTACTTCATTTTCTTTTAAATTCTCAAACTTTTCAGAACCACATGGAAGATACCAGTCAAAGGCACACAGGCCTGATTTTAGATTTCTGGATGATCTGAAGAGTATTCTGTCCCAACCAAAGGCCTATCGGGCTTTTATTCCTGCTGGTCATATATATGTCTTCTAAAAATCATGTATTTATTTCAAATCAACAATTCTCATAGCGTCAAGTGTAATTTTCTAATATATTTTCTTCACAGAGGACAACACTTTAAGATTTTTATAAATATATGGTTCTCAACAAATACCAAACACAGCAAAGAGACAGACATAGGCACAATGTCTTTCTTTCTTTCTTTTTTTTGAAAGAAAGAAAAAGAGACAAAAGAAGAAAGAAAGAGTGAAAGAAAGAAAAAAAAAGAATGTTAGAGAGAAAGAAAGAGGAAGAGAACGAGGGAGAGAGAACAGGATTCTTGTTCTATTGCCCAGGCTAGAATGCAGTCTAAAAATGGGTATTAAAAACCTCTTTTATGCCAATAATTGCGCTTAACAATGGAGACAGGAAGGAATAAGGGATGAAAATAACAAACAAGCAGCCAACCAATATTTTATTTAAACCTGAGAAATGCTACGCAATTACTGAGGAGTGATTTACTTCCAATTATGTGATCACTTTTAAAATAGGTGTAGTGTGATACTGAGAAAAATGTATGTTTTGTGGATTTGGGGTGGAGAGTTCTGTAAATATGTGTTAAGTTTACTTGTGGAACAACTTCTTTAGAAAAAAAATCACTGGCAGTTCAGCTACTATAACCTAGCCATTATACCTTTTATCTATTCAAGAGAAATTTACATATATATTAATCAGAAGACACATATTAGAATGGTCATAGCAGTGCTATTTCTAATAACCCATGTTAGAAATGACCCATAGTCTGGGTAATAACCTGAGATACTGACTCTACACAAAAAAAATTTTAAATTAGCAAAGTGTGGTGGTGCACACCTCTAGTTCCAGCTTCTCCAAAAGCTGAAATGGGAGGATTGCTTGAGCCCAGGAGGTCAAGGCTGCAGTGAGCCATGATTACACCATGGCACTCCTACCTGAGAAAACAAACAAACAAAAATAAACTACTCAGATGCTATGATGTAAATGTTGATATTTCATGCCCCCACCCCCCAGCTCAAGTCATATGTTGAAACTTAATCCCCAATGTGACTGTATTAAGAGTTGGGGCCTCTTAGGAAGTTATTAAGTCACAAAGGCTTCTTTCTCTTGAATGGGATTAGTGCCCTTACAAAAAAGATTGAAAGGTGCATATTTGCCCTTCCACCATGTGAAGACACAGCAACAAAGACGCGCCTTTGAGGCAGAGAACAAGTCCCCATCTTGCCTCATCAAGCTCTCATCACCAAATGCTGCTGGCACCTCAGGCTTGGACTTCCCAGCCTCCAGAACTGTAAGCAATCAATTTCTGAAGTTTATTAATAACCTAGTCTACAGTATTTTGTTATAGTAGCTCAAGTGGACTAACACACAAGGTATCTATCAATAGTAGAACAAACTGAGGTATATTCACAGATTCACTATTAGATTTTTGTTGTTGGGGAAAGGGCTGAGAGGTAGAGTGGGTATTGAAATATTCATTAATACTAGTGCCAACATGGTCTAGAAACTGCTGCTTCTAGTCCTGTCCAATGAGAAATGTGTATAAGGCAAAGAGTGTGTAAATAGCATCATTCTTCTTTGACATAGGTATTATTTGCTCCAAGATACCTTTTGTAACTGCTAGCTAAGGCTAGTTTGACATGACCAAGTGACAGAGCTGACAAACTTGAATAAAAGTGCTCAGATAATTTTAAAACCAAATCTGAATATTTCAGTGTAACACATTTTTACATGTAAAAATGTTGCCATAAAAATTGATATTATAGGGCGGGTGCAGTGGCTCATGCCTGTAATCCCAGCACTCTGGGAGGCCAAGGCAGATGGATCACCTGAGGTCAGGACTTATAGACCAGCTTGGCCAATATGGTGAAACCCTGTCTCTACTAAAAATACAAAAAAAAAAAAAAAAAAATTAGCTGGGTGTGGTGATGCATGCCTGTAATTCTAGCTACTTGGGAGGCTGAGGCAGGAGAATCATTTGAGCCTGGGAGGTAGAGGTTATAGTGAGCCAAGATCACGCCACTGCACTCTAGCCTGGGTGACAGAGCAAGACTCTATCTCAAAAAAATAGTTACTATCAATGACTCTTCAGTGACATATAGCTTACATATACAAATTCTAAAGAAAGATAAGCAATAGTAATAATTTTAATTTTAAAAGTGCATGCATATATATATAAGCATAGATGTATATTTAATAAATGACTGGAAAGCTAGACAGCAAAATAGTGCAGTAATCAATGTGAATAGAATACTTTTTATTTTCTTCTTTGTGTTCCATATTTTATAAATTTTCAGTGAAAGAAAATTTTTTCTTTTTAAAATTTATGTTTTTATGTTTAGAAACAATCACAGACTTATAGAAAAGTTGCAAGTAGAGTATAAGGAAGTTTATTTTTCTGAAGGAAGGTTCCATTTCGGAGGAAACTGTTGCCCTGATTCCCCATCCCTCCTGAATACTTGACAGTGTCTTTCCTACAAACAAGGACATTCTCCTACATAAACACAAGACAACTCTCAGCAACAAGAGATTTAACATCGATAATGTTACTATCAACTAATCCTCAGATCTCATTCAAGTTTTGCCAACTGTTGCAATAATGTCCTTTATAGAAAAAGGCTCCAGTTCTGAATCAAGCATTGCATATTTTGGTCATGTCTCCTTAGTCCCCTTCAGTCCAGAATTGCTACTCTGTCTTTGACTTTCAGGATCTTGACACTTTTGAAGATTACATGCCAGTTATTTTGTAGCATGTCCTTCAATTTTGGTTTGTCTGCTGTTTCTTCATGATTAGGCCCAGTTTATGCATCTGACAGGAATATCATCGAAGTGACATTGTGCTCTTCTTATTGCATTACCTGATTTCCCTTTGTCCATTACTGACGCTGTTGACTTTGATCACTTAATTAAAGTAGGGCCTGTCAGGTTTCTCCACTATAAAGTTACTCTTTTTTCCTACTTCTATTTTGTGGAGAGGTACTTAGAAATTAATAAAGTTTAATTTCTCATTAAACATGTATGTTTTTGTTTGTTCATATCTGTGTAATTTGTTTTATTCAATGGTGATACAGTTTGGTTCTGTGTCCCCACCCAAATCTCAGGTGGAATTGTAATCCCCAGTGCTGGAGAAGGGACCTGGTGGGAGGTGACTGAATCGTCACGTGAATTTCTCCCTTGCTGTTCTGTAATAGTGAGTGAGTTCTCAAGAGATCTGTTTGTTTAAAAGTGTGTAGCACCTCCCCCTTCATTCTTTCTTCCTCTTTCTCCAGCCATGAGGAGACGCCTGCCTTTCCTTCACCTTCTACCATGATTGTTATTTTCCTCAGGCTGTCCCAGCCATGTTTTCTGTATGACCTGTGAAACTGTGAGTCAATTAAACCTTTCTTCTTCATAAGTTACCCAATCTCAAGTAATTCTTTGTAGCAATGCAGAAGAGAAAAAACAAATGGATTATAATCTATTACTATATTTATTTATTTTGATGCTCAAATTATCCCAAATTTGGCCTGTGGAAACCCCTTCGAGCTGGCTTCTGTGTCCTATGTCTTTAAACACAATACCCATTCATTAGCTCACAGTTCTGCAGGTCAGAAGTCTGGCATGGCATGATTAGGTTTTTTGCTCAGAGTTTGATTAAGCTGCAATCAAGGTATTACCAGGGTGAGTTCTTTTCTAGAACTTTAAGGGAAAACCCATTTGCCAGCTCATTGTTACTGTCAGTCAAATTCAGTTACTTGCAGCTATTGGACTGAAGTCCCACTTCCTTGCTCACTGTCAGCCAGGACAGTTGTCAGTGACCACAGTTGTTTGCATTCCTCATGTGGCCCTCTACATCTTCAAAGCCAGCCATGGATAAGCACCTTCATGCCAATTCCTTCTCATGCTTTGGATCTCTAATTTTCTCTAGACCCAAATTTAAAGGGCCCTTGTGACAAGATCAGGCTCACTTGGATAATCTCCCCTATTTTGAGATCAACTATCAGGAAACTTAATTACATCTCCAAATCTCTTGCCATATAATGTAACATAGTCATGGCAGAGATAGCTCAACATATTCACACTCCTGGGAGTTACAGAGAACGTGTATGCTAGAGGGCAGGAAATCTTGGGGGCCCTCCTAGAATTATACTATACATGTAAAGTACTAAAACAGTGCATGGCATATAGTAAGCACTATACATGTATTGACTGTTACTATGATGTATAATTGAACAAACTCACAGATATTTTAAAAATAGCAATGCCACAGCATATTTAAAAATATCAATCCCAAGAGCATAGCAAAATAACATTCCAATGAACCATTAAGGAAACAGACATTGGTAGAAACTTCTGGCAATCAATTTGTTAAAATGTATATAGAAAGCCCAGTACTCCCATTTCTAGGAATTCATCCTAATGATATAATCAAATGTAAACACAAAGATATATAAAAGAATATATTAATTATAGTTAAGCTTCTGTGGCATGTCAAGATAGGTGTTAGCCTCTTGACATTGCTGTAGGTCAAACAAGACTTCTGGCAACTTCTCAGGGAGCCCCAGCCCTCTTCCTGGAATGTGAGGGGGCCTTTTGGCAAGACAGGGTCTCTTGAAAAGCAAGAGATTATACCCTATTACCATCTGTCTGGTTGTGCCTGTCTGCCAAAACAAGGGCATCCTGGTAAGGAAGCCTCTGCATTGTCTTCCTGGTTTTCTGTGCTGTGGTCTCATCCAAGCCCTAAAGTGTAAATAGTGGAGTCTGGCCTATCACTCTTAATGTGTTGTCCCCTTTATGCTAAATTGGTTATACTATACTCTCAGCCAAGATTCCAGAGTATGGCTTTTGTTTGATTTTAGCAACAATATGAGGCATCCCAGAGCACAAAGTATGTATCAGCGGTTGGGGGGCAGTGTGGGGAGTTGATGTAGAAGGTAATTATCAAGAGAGCACCTGTTGCATACATTATAACACTATAAAATAGCTGCTATTAGTACCATTTTACAGGTGAAAAAACTGAGGCTCAAAGAGGTTAAACAACTTATTCAAGGATGCACATTTAGAAAATGATGAAGCCATGTTTTGAAACAACTGGCTTCACCCTTTTTACCATACCAGTGATTGCTATTGATTTCTGAGATTGTATATTTATTTTAAAAGCTCATCAAGAAGTGGTAATAATTAGTCTAGCTTCAGACCTACTGCAGTAAACATTGCTGCTTCCCTCTACATTAAGGCAAATTAACCATATGCAATGTGGTTGCAATGCAGGTTAATTTTTTTCTTAAGAATTTTTTCAGCTGTAGTCTCCCACAACTTAAATTTCAAATTAACAGATGTATCACAAGTTCAGTTTGAATAATTTTTCCCATTATCTCAACACAAAGAGAGACGCTCCAAACTCCATAATCTTTGGAACTATCATCTTTCCATAGATTCAACAACCAGGCTAGTTTTCTCTACCTCATACTATTCTCTGATGCAATTATTGATTTTAAAAAAAATCAATGCCCAGGGCCCCTGAAGTCACCAAATTGTCTATTTCTTCTTCAGGTATTTTCCCCTCATCCTTCCCCCATATTCTCCTTTCCATACATTCTACCTTCCCCCATATGCACAGAACTATTCAATCTGCATTCACCTTTAATTTCCTCCCATTTCTAGCTCCAACAGTCTGCTGTATTCTTGTTCTAGCTTTTGCCAGTGAATCTCTGGCAATCAATTCAAACTCATGGTAACCTTCCAGCCATAGAGCAAGTGTCTTTACAGGGACTATAAAAAAATACATATATGGTTGTGGAGTTTTGTGTTCTTTTGAAAGCTTTCTTTGAACATTTCCTTTCTTTCTGGCACAACATAATTTTACAGGCTCTTCTGGGTCTTTGCTGGTGACAGTCCAGATCAACTATCTTTCCAAGGAGCTCTGGTTCCTTGGAGAATGGCATTAGAAGGCAAGATTTGGGCGCTAGATGTGTTCATGGCCACTGAGATGTCACTACTTCTTAGCCCACCCAGTAGGCAAAGCTAGAAAATACAGGCCCACACATTTATATCTGTATCTATGAATATACATTGATATCTCCAACTGCAATACAACAGTATAGGGTTCATTATAGTTTTCTCCTCTCCTATATTTGTAACTTCTTTCTCCAACAGTGAGAAGCCCAGCTACTATTAACTTTTTATCTTTTACTTGATCAACTTCCTATATAAAATCTTATCTCTCATCTCTAATACCACCTCTCTTCTACACAGATGCCTTCTTTATACCATTTGAGTCCCAATAGCCCCAGAGCAGGTGCTCCCTAACCCTCACTCACATGAGCTGCAATATTCCATGGCAGACTCTACCCTTCCAAATATACTTCTTCCTCAATCTGATTCCCCATTCTGCCCCCCACCCCACTGCATGAACATGCTTCCCACTCCAGTTGAGTTTCAAAACCCCATGTCAGGCTGTTCCTGCATGATGATGCTCTTTTCACTTTGCCTGGGCACTGACACAGTGCACTAGTCACCCCATTCATGGTACCTCTTCCATTCCCATGTTGCTTGAGCTCTGACAGCTATATCAGGCTGCCCTTATACACAAATGTGGTCCTTACCTGCATTGGTCTCTGACTCAGTGAAGGTCAGCCTTCCTAAACGAATGCCCTCTTTTTTCCTTTTTGGGTTTCAACACCATAGTTAGGGCCACTGCAGTTCCCTCTCAGTTCCAGTGTAGATACCAGCACTGTTCTGCTCCTTATAATAGATTTAGGACTAATAGTTCAGGAAGGGAGGAAGAAGAGAGGGAAATTGGGTAGAGGAAACATTTTTTTTTCCTATATGGATAATGTACATCAACAGAAATTCTCCAATTTGTTGCTATTATGGCTTAACAGTTTTCTATTGAAACTCTAAAAATGTTTGATATATAAATTCCTTCCATAAGTAGTCATACCCTTAGAATAGAAGCCAGTCAATGTTTTCTTAAGTCTTGTTATTCTAAAAATTGAAATTCATATTCATCAAATTAATGAAATCAATTACTTTTTAAGTGCTCATAATTATGGGTAACCAATGACAAAGGCAAAGAACAGCACCCATTATGCCCACCAGGGAGGAAAAGGTCACGGCACTCAAAAGCATGAACTCTGGAGCTAGAGTGTGGGATTCAAAACCCAGCTCTAAGGCCCTTGGCAAGTTCCTTAACTTCTTTGTATTTACGTTTTTCCATATTTTTATTTTATTTTATTTTAATTTTTTTGAGATGGAGTTTCACGATCGTTGCTCCCAGGCTGAAATGCAATGGGGTAATTTTGGCTCACTACAACCACCACCTCTGGGATTCAAGCAATTCTCCTGCCTCAGCTTCTGGAGTAGCTAGGATTACAGGTACATGCCACCATGCCCAGCTAATTTTTGTATTTTTATTAGAGATGGGTTTCACCACATTGGCCAGGCTGGTCTCAAACTCCTGACCTCAGGTGATCTACCTGCCTTGGCCTCCCAAAGTGCTAGCATTACATGCATAAGCCACCGCACCTGGCCTTTTCCTATCTTTAAAATGAGGAAAAGAGTAATACTTTCTAGAGTTGTGAGGATTATAGCAAATAATACATAAAATTTTCTTAGAAGATATCCGGTGTCAAAAATGCCATCTGAAAATATTAGTTATTAATGTTATCACAAAAGTAGTCACAGATGTCTGAAAACATGTCCAGAGGTTCTGTGATTCTTACAGCTTGATGTGAGAAACAACATAATAAAATGTAGACAGTGTCACATAGGTGACTCTCTTGGCACTAATGTCATCATAAATCCACAAGCACAAAAATAGGCATCAATATTGTACAGATGGATTTAAACTACACATACTCTTCCTTAAAAATTATGTTTGAAATAACAAAAAATATTTAAATTCTCATAGAGAACTTAAAAATCTCATAGCATATGTTGGTGGTCCCCAATATGAGAAACACATTTGTATAACATAATAATATATTTTTCATTCTCTCTCTGACTTTAGGAAATATATAAAAAGACCAAATAGTCCTTCAATAAATTTGGTTTTAGCCAGGACTCCTCTCAACTATTTTAAATAAATAAAACACAAAACAAGAACGAAAAAGAAACAAAACAAAATCAAATGAAGTTTATGTATGACAGAATTCATGCTAATTTACTGCAGAACATGAACAAGCTGTGATAAAGTTAATTGAGCTGATCCCAGATCAACTTCATTCTCAATTCACATTCTCTTAAAAGAAGGGCCAGATAATTACTCTTTCAAAAGCACTTATCCATGTCTTCACAAGCTAAGTAAAGTAAAACTTCATCTTTCTTCAGTTTAAAATTATTTCACCATAGAGCTAAGTGAAGAATACTCTGTAGGACCATAACATTCCCTATTTATTTGTAAAGATGTCTTCTTTGATTAGAATTCATCCTGCTCTCTGACTTTATTTGTAATTATTTTCTCAAGATTCAAAATGTATTTCCAAGACAATTTTTGCACATTTAAAAAATTCAGCACAAAAGTTTAAGTGGAGTAGTGCAGATGAAATGTACTGCTCTAAATTAGGCTTACACCTCGTTTGGTCATTGTAAAATTCTATTGTCAAATCTGACTCAGGGCAGGCTTTGCACTGGCTGCTGCAGGAGTAGAAGCCTTAATTGCCTTTCCAGAAACAGCAAAGGAAGATTATATTGATAATTCCCATGCTTCAATATGTATGTACCTTTTTACTGATCAAGGTCATTTCTTAGCACTTGCATCAGAGAAAATTCTAGTCTAATGATTGAAAGTGTCCCACTTTACAAAAGAAGTTATTTTAAGAACTTCTACCCTATTTACATGCTGCTTAGGATACAGTAGATATAAAATAACTGCCTTTTGTCCTTAAGTGAAAACCATTTGAAAGTACAAGGAAGACTTAAAACAGCTATGGTTTATATAATCTTGAAACTTACACATTATATGATTCAATTTCTCCCAGACAAAAAGCTGGAAGGGGATTCTCTGGGAAAGTAGTCTTCAGTCAAGACAAAGGGATAGAAGGACTAAATGACATACCAAGACACAAAGAACAGAAAAGGTAAGGGCCAAATAGGCCAGGAAGAGAGTTAAGAAGTGAGAAAGACTGGGCCAAGAGTCCAAGATCAGAATTAAGGAAATGATGCTGAGGAAGAACAGATGGGGATAAAAGTGGGGGAGTCAAAAACGAGTGGTGGGGCTGCAAATTAATTGTTTACAACAGAAATTTTTGAAACTCATTTTAAATAGCCAAACTCTTATAAACAAAATTTCTTCCCCAAATTTTAAACATGAGGCCAAAGAAAGCCTGAAGTCAGTCTTTATCCAGTGACTAGGGATCTAAGACATACTAAAGCTTAACAGCTGTCAATAAGCTATGTTTCCCACTGAAAAAACTGGTCTGCAGTGAGCATGAAGCCAGCATGCTGAGAGGTGAAGGTGATGTTTATTCTGAGACCCAGGCTGCATTCTAGCCTTTCCTTGGTGTCTTTTAATCCACCTTTTTTGGTATTTCTAAGCCAATAAATCTTTTTTTTCTTAAAGTAGATTGCATTGTAACTAAAAATTCTGACAAATAACACTCCAGCAGTGTAAAGGTTCAGCAGAAAGTAATTTGCTGTTGGCAGAACCACTCAGCATCTCCATAGAGCACCAAGGTTCCCCAGATCAGAAACTGAAAACTACTACCCTATACAATAGCTATTATTTGAGACTTATCTTTATGGGCAGGCAAAGGTGTAATACATGGCTGGTGCCAGGGGAGAACATACACATACTTCATTCATTCATTTGACAAAATATGTATTGCATTCTTATTACATGCTAGACACTCTACTATGCAGGGAAGCTACAACAGTGAGGGAAAGGATATGTTTCCTGCTTTTGTGGTGCTTACTGTCCAGTGGCCTCTTGTGATTATGAACTGTGAATTAAAGAAGGGCAAGCTCCATCTGTTATTGATGGTTGCAACTCTTTCCCAATAATGTAATAAAAATATTTGTGCTCAAAATGGATACTTTATATTTATTATGAACATTTAATTAAAAGATCAATATTACTTGTGAAATGCCTACATTACTAGTCCTAAAACATACCAGGTAAGCTTATAACTACCATAAACTTTTAGAGAACATTTAATCAAGATGACATAGATGAATTAAACATTTGCTACCCAAGTAATGAGACTTTATTTTATACTGCTAGTAGCTGAAACTGTTTTGCTCTATTAAAATATTAGGAAAATGATATCTTTCCTTACTTCTGAAAACACAAGTATATTGCTAGGTCATATTGCTTTCCCCAGCACTTATTATTATCTATGAATAAAAATAATTAATAGATACTTCTATTAGGAATCCTCAACATCCAAGGATAACTAATTCTTAAAAAAAAATTGAGTCCTAGGGTGAAATTTTTGGTGCAATATCATGACATGAACTAGAGAGGTTTTTTTCACTTATTTTGAAGGATGAGGTCTGGGTTTGCAGAATTATGTAAGTAAAGTTGTAATCACTTATCAGAAAATAGCTTTGGGACTGTGATTACAGACAAAAGCAAAATCACTCAGTTATTCAGGTGAGCATTTTGGGCAAAGTTTCCTTGGTAAAAGGGTCAAAAGTGGTGGTGTGAGGGGATAAGAACTGGCTGAGGATCTGAAAAAGAGGGGGCAGTTTTAAGGTGAAATCAAAGGGAGAATGATTTCCAGAGTCTTCCCAACTGGCAGTATCTCTCTTTTCCCATAACACAGGAAGTGATGACTTCACCAGATGCATTCACGCTGCAGTAGGGTCATAATTTCACTGCATACTCAGACATAAATCCACTTCCTGCATCTGAGTCATCAGATTCTTTCATCTTGGTTTCTCACCTGTAGTTTGAGGTTGTACTAGGTAGAGTCTCTCTGCAGAACACTCCCCATCCTATATATTCGTTCTTCCATTGATTTATTAACTCATTCAATATTTACTGAGCATATACTACAGTCCAGTCATTGTGCTAGGTGCTTGAGCTATAGAGATGAAAACAATACAGTCTCTATCCTGCAACAGCTCTGGGCATTCATCTTTCAATTCATAGTAGTGGTCTGTAACTTTTTAAAATTACATATGCCTACTAATGTACATTTTAGCACTTTCTGTAAATAATATTTATTACAGGTTGAGCATCCCAAATACCAAAATCCAAAATGCTCCAAAAATGGAAACGTTTGAGCACCAATATGATGTTCAAAAAAATGTCCACTGGAGGAGTATTTCAGATTTTGGATTTTTGGATTTGGGATGCTCAACTGGTAAGTATAATGCAAATATTCCCAAATCCCAAGTCCAGAACACTTCTAGTCCCAAGCATTTTGGATAAAAGATACTAAACCTATATTTGTAAACTATCATAATTATTATAAATTATTTATATTACTATATACTATATAAATTTCTATTACTGTATTACTTTCATCTACTCTCTCAGGGCAAAATAAACCCTTAAGATAATGTTACTAGCTAGCAAGGGTGAAATACAAATCTATATTTTAAATTACCTGAATCATTTTAAATCTTCCGTAAGATGTCATTGGATTGCTACTGTTGTTGTGAGTGAGATGGGCCTGACGTCAGAGCCACTGCGTATGACTGCATACAGCCACATGCCACACTATTGCTGACAAAGTCTTCATAGCAGTATAAAGGAGTTAGCTCTGGCTTTTGCCTGTCATTTGTTGCGCTTACATTACAAGTATTATCTACAATTCAGGATGTTTTTGTAGGAATGTATTTAAGTACTCGTCCATCTTGTGAAGGTAACTTCAGTTAAAAAAAAAAGTTAACATAATCTGTAAATCCTCTTAAAACAAAAGTAATTATAACATTTCATAATATGCTGAATACGAGCAAATGTATGAGAGCAAACCTAAAATAATGGGGGGATTCACTGAGGTGCCAAGATGGATGTATACATGAAAGATTAGAAAAGCTTACCATAATGCCTTAGATTTGAAATAAATGTATATAGGTCTAACACTGCCTGGATCGTCTTATATTCTACATGAAGGAAATCTGGTCTGTGAAGCGAGCCAGAGATCATGGTATCGTAGCTATGCTATTGGAGCACAAAAGGCAGATAGCCTACTTTTGCTTAGGATGGAGGGCCAAGGTGGAGAAAGATAGGACAGGTGATACATAAGGTGCATCTTTAATAGCAAGGTGCTTTCACGAATCATAGGGAAAAAGAAGGCCTCAGAAAACACAGATATGTGAGTCAAGAGGCCGCAAGAGTGGGATATGTTTGAAGTAGTACAAGCAAGCAATTCTGTGTGGCTACGGGTACAGGTTAAGGGGCCAAGTGGGCAGCCTCAGATATAGACAGAGAAAAAAACTGACAAAAAGAGGATTGACAGAAATCTGCTGATGCCAAGGACACTGATGGCTTCAATTTAGAAAAGGGCAGCCAAAATTAAATAGATGAGCTGACAAGAGAGCAGATCACAGAGGTGGATGGATTTTTAAAGAGAAATCATTGAGGAACATGTCATATTAAAAGACACTGCTATAGATAAGCTTTCTTGGGAACTAAATGGGTCTTTTCTCCAAGAGTATCACAAAGAATAGAATAGTTTTAGAATAATTACATAACAAATTTGATTTTAAAGGATGTGATTGTCATTTTAATGACCAAAGAACCTTCCGAATTCCTAGATTCTAATATTCTTTTTGTAGATCTCTTACTTTTCAATACTATAATGGACTCTGAGGACTGACCAAAGAGGTGTGTTTAAGGTTCAAATGAATAAGTCAGTATCTTCTGACTCATTCCACTTACAACCACTGCCCAGTTTTGAGTTTATTTATACAGGTTAAAGCTTAGCTATTATACACTAATATATGCAAAACATTACTCTTGACCCCTAGAAAACTCAGAGTTTGCAGAGACAGTACACTATAGTAAGACAAAGCAACAATTTCCATTGACAGATAAATAGGGAAATGAGTTGAGAATCCCAAGCTGCATCTGAACCAAAATGAAAGAATAAAACTTTTCATAGCTGATATCCAAAATGAAGAAAAAGGGAAAGAAAATAGAACTATTCTGAGACTTCTGAAAGTTGGAAGATAGGATTCAGGTTACAAGGAGGCATGAGCAAATTCTAGCAAGGCTGGCACAGTAAACATTTAGGGGCTGTTTTGGGCAAAGCTGTCTAATAAACAACCAGTCAGTACCAAGGCTTAACAGATGTCAGGGAATTCTGAACATTGAATCACCCTGAATTCTTCCAACTTCTCATTGTCACTTCCAGAAGGAAAAAAAAAAAACTGGAGAAACCCCACATTCCTTGGGGCTTCAGGAGTAGGGAGAAGGAAAAGCCAACTAAAACTTGGAGAGTTGGCCCCTCCTCTGTTCCCTTTCATGAGCCACGCACTCAATAGGGCCCCTCTCCTTGAGGTAATTACAGATTCACAGGCAGTAAAACTTGCCCACCTTGCTCTGACTATACGCTGACAACTAAGAATTTTTTCATTCACTCTGCTCCAATGCCAAAACTCTATTGTTTGTTCTCCTTCAAAAATGAGTTATCTTATTATAAAAATTTCAAACAGTACATTAAAAGTCCATAATCCTATCCCTTAGAGACAGCTATTTTGTGATTATTTCTTCAGCTTTGTTTTCTCTTTAATTATTGACAGAGTCTGTTCCTTAATTGGGAAAAAAAGAACATTAATTTTCTAAAGATAATAGTTTTATTTTGGAAATATAAAAGATGTTCAAAACCTAATTCACAGCCAAAAAAAAGAATGCTACATTTCTGTACCATAAATATAATAGGATAAAAAAACACCAACCAATAATATGGCTTTGACTAGTTGAGGGGACAGATCTAGGCAAAAGGTAACATAATTAACAAACTTCTGTGCCCACTCTCCTGCTCTGAAGCAGCCAGAAACCTGCCTGTGGTACATAGGGTCTATCCTAACTTCCGCAGTCTGGTCACCCCATCTAATCAATGACATATACTTCGGAAGAGCCACCTCCTCCTTCCTGCTAACCAGGAAAATCCTCACGATCTCAGCTAGTTGTTTGAAGGATATAATCTGATTAACTTCATGTTAACACGTGAATGAAGGAAAGGTTGCTTAAGCAGGGACCTTCACAGGAGTATGCTTGTTAACACTAAAGAAGCTCTAAAGGCTCAAATTTCAGGCTGAGTGATAATGTAAAAGCAAAGAATTTCTGGTAGTGTACAGAGATCATTTTAATTAGAGGAATCTTGTCGTTGAAACTGAAAGTCATGCGGAACAACATGGATAGCCTTTCCCTACCTATGTGAGTTCCAGCATAATGCAAACTTCACAGCAATATGTCACTGTAAAGGCAGCAGAGCCAAACAGGAAGACAAAGGGCTCTGGAATCATGCACATCTGGATTCACACCCCATACTGCCCCTTCTTAGAGGTATATGCCTTGGGCAAGTTGCCACTGTTATTTTTTTAACCTCTCAAATATCTATCCTCACATATTTAACAAGAATGTCATGGGAATTAAATTAATAAAATAGCTATACAAAGTGCTTGGCACACAGTAGGGGCTTAAGAGTAGAATCATTATTGTTCATGTGATTTCTTTGAGTCTTTACACACCATTTAATAAACTGGGATTTCCCCAGAGTCTTCTGTTAAACAACTGTTGATGGAATGACTAAGGACAGTTCAACTACTGGCCAATATAGAAGATTATCTCTCTTACTGTATTGTGTCATCACTCATTGACACCATTAGAATGTTACAGAATTTTTCCCTGAGAGAGATAACACATCATGCCAAATTTGGTCCCCAGACATAATTATTTTAAACTTCATGGTGTTTTGTTTAGCTTTTCATTTGTATCCAATGCCAATATTTAATCACTGGGATATATAAAATCCATGTTTTCATCATCTTTTTAAAATTTCTGTACTAAAGTTTATTTTTCTATGAGAACAACTGCTGCAGTAATTAGTAGCTGTCATTTTTTTAGATAGAACATATGTTCTCCAACAACCCCAGTCCCCACCATGCCTTATAGCACCCCAGCACTGAGGAAGAATGTCAGTTGCCATTTATCATCTAGCTTGCACTGCTGTCTTCCTAACTCTGGGCTCTGTCCATCAACTTTCACTTCTGACCTGGCTTATTATAGGAATAAGCATTTGAGTCAGTGGCCTATGCCCCAAGAGCTAATTAATGTATTCCAGAATGTGGAGCAGTATACTCAGGTTCTGAAATCAAACCTGGCTTTGAATACCGATTCTCCATGTTACTCAGGCAAGTTGCTTCACTTGCAGAGCCTCAGCATCTTCAACCCTACAAGAGCAATAGTAACAGACTCACTTCACAGGGTCGTTGTGAGGTTTAAATCATATAACATGTGTTTAGAACTTTTCATCATACTTGGATATAAAAAGGGGCAATAAATGTTAACTACTACTAAGACAGTGATGATGACTACTATTACTATTATTATTGTTGCTGCTGCTGCTATTATCACAATGACTTCTAGTAGCACTACCAAAATTACTACTACTCTTAGGTGAGAAGGTTAAAAACACTTATTGGCTTTCTTCAACCTCATTTCTGCTTTCTCAAGCTAGCACTTGAAATTCATTTGGAAACTCTGAAGGAATATGGAGTCTTTCAAAAGTGGGAAAGAGCGGTTTCTATCTGCCGCCGACCTTAAGAACAAGGATGTAGGCTGCAGAATGAAGTGAGAGTGCTCCCACTCTCCAGGCAGCAAGACCACTAGCAAGCCAGACCCACACTTCTTAAGCCCAGGTGAAGAAGGCAAGAATCTGTCTCAAAATCCCAGTGAGAAATATGTTTCAGGTAGACCAACCTAGGAGACAAAACTAGGGCATAGAGAGGATAAGACCTCTAAAGACTTGAAGCTAGAAAAGGTCAGAGGGGAAAGGGAAGTGTCCTCAAGTTGGTTCTGACTCAAGCAAGACAAGCCTTTCTCTTTAGGAATGAGGGAGAAGGCAGGGCAAAGGAGAAGATTTCGGAAAGAACAGGGCAGAATTGTAGCAAAGTGGGAATGGAGTGCAAACTGTGGCCAGAGCAGAGCAGCCCAGACATCAGCTAGAGAACCAAAGAAAAGACCAGAAGAGAAAGATGACCCTGTAGACAACGAGAATCCCACAAAGCATAACTGCACACAATCTGAAACTGTGTCACCTTCGGGCTTCCACAAAGTGAAGAAAAACAACTGAGTTGTGTACTTAATGTATGTACCAATAGCCCATAGATGGGACTTGTATCATCAACACAATAACTAACATCTACCTTTTACAAAGTACTTCCATAGTTACCATTTGATCCTAAACTAGCCATATGAAGTGTTATTCTCCTATTTTAAAGGTAAATAACAAAAAGATTAAGTCAATTGTTTAAAGGTACAGTTAAATGGTAAGGACTAGAGTTTAATTTTTTAGAAAGCAAATACTTTGTACTGTTCACTGCACCATGACCAGAAATTTCACATCATTCACCAAATATTTTCCAGGTTTGTTTTGTCTTTATAATTTTCCTTATAAGATTAAGGAAGTTTGTTTTGTTGTTTGTTCATTTGAAATGTAGATTGGCTTGGGTAAATACAGAGAAAAAAATTAAAAAATTAAAAAAGGTATGTAAAAACCTGTACCAGCATAGCTAAAGAGATCAGTTTTCCTGAAGTGTCGGGTATGGGATCATCAGTAGTCCCAGCTACAGATCAGAGTAACCCTAATTCCACCACCACTACTCCAGCCTCCAGTTAGGGATTATAATGTGGTAATATTTCCATAAGGGATTTATAATAACTTCATCCAAAATATCTTTATTCTCTTAATAGATATATTAATCTTGTATTCTCCTATTGGAAATGAAAGATTATAGTTGAAAAGAGACTTTTAAAAGTTGTAGAAAAATGTAACTCAAAGGAATATTCTCTGCCAGGATTTGGAACTTTCCTATTTAGACAGCATAACTTTGCCAAGGTCTTTCCAGTTAATACTATGCTTTCAGTGCTGATTAGAAAATAAAGTTACTATCTCAAACTAGAGTAATAGCTTTATTTGAAGGTCATGTGATTTTGTTTTAAGAGATTTTCCAGAACTGAGAATAGAACATGTCTCTAAGGCTCCCAGTCCACTGAACTAAACAATGTGGCTTCTTCATTTTTAAATGGTCTGTTTTGAAATGAACAAATCTTAACACTTTCTCAAGCTAAGAAAAGAAGAAAAAGGAAAGAAACAGTTTCTTGGGTAAGGGAAAAGCTGAGAAAGGTCTGAAGATGCAGAAGCTGAAGTCATCTCTTAGGCTCCCAAGCTAAATTGAATCAACTGATTCAACTTTTTTAAATCAAACTGAATCCACCACAAATATTTTTTTATTTTTTTTCTGACTTGAAGCCTGTATTTGGAAGTTACACAGTAAAAATGTCTGTCAAATCCAATGATATACAATAGATTCACAGTAGATGTTGATATTTCATAAGAAAGAGATTGTAGAATCCAGTTTGTAAGTTTGTAAGACTGGGGCTTTCAAACAAGATGTGCGCATACACAGACACACACATATTCCCACACCATACATACAGACACCTTCTCCAGAAGGCACAAAAGGTACTCATTTCAACTACTGAGGGAAAGTACCCGCAACACATATAAAATATCTATTACATCACCCATTAAAGTGTGTATTTTTAGAGCTACTGACCTTTATATGAGCTAAACAATAAAGCTGTTCACAAACCTGACAGAGAGCAGCTTTTCCAAAATGAAACAGTGAACCACTGTTCCTAATGCACCCATCAAACTAAACAATTAAATTGGCATTTATACAAAATATAAAAAGCCATTGCAATACAACACTGCCAAGATTATGGGTCCTGTCTCAAACACACACACATACACGCACACACAAAACATTGTTTTGCCTTGTCATTTATTTAAAAAGAAAAAGAATGTATTTATTTAGTTGACAGATGAATGGGCTCAGTAAATTTAAGGCAATCAAAAGAAACTCAGTTGTCCCAGCACCACAAGCTGTTCCCAACCTAACTCGGGCTAGGTGGCCACAGACTTGTTCTCATAACACCACAGCAAAGGCACAAACAGTTATTGTGCAGATCCAACAAGTCTGAATTCAAGTCCCAGTTTATCAGTTACTAGCTGTATGACTTTGGGTAAAATTACTTAACCTCTCTTGGCTTCCATTGCCTTTTATAAAATAGCATTCCAATACAGTTGCTTAATGGAAGAGTTATGCTCTATGCAGTAATAAAAGAAATAATACATGCAAAGAGCTTAACACAGCATCTGGTATAGAGCAATTGCTCAATAAAAGCCATTATTATCATTGGTAAATCTCATAGAGTGACCACAGAATTTAACATCAAATCCAGGGCACTCCTGAGGTTAAAAGGGGGCTCTACTGGCAATATAGTGGCAAGGATGGACGCACACCCTAACCATAGTCTGTGCAGCACAGTCATGTATCATGGAATGCTAAGGACTGGGAGCAAGGTTCTAATGCTACCCCACATGAAATACAAAATCATATTAGTGAATGAGGATGCCTAGCCACCCTGAATGGAAACATTAGCAATAAGGAGAAGAAAAGGCTTGAGTGAATAAAAAGCTTCCAATTTTGTAATTAGTTGGTGATATGATCACACCAGCAATAATTGTTAGCATCAAACTCCTCTTCAGCATTCTAAATTTAAACAGTTCAAACTCTTAGGACATCACTTTTTACAAGACTTTAAAATTACAAGTTTTAAAAATTTGCATTGAGCTTAAAACATCATTAACCATTTTTTAGATCTGTATATACTTTCCCATGTGGTGCCTTTAGCACAGCTTTTATGCTAGAAATTAAACTAATTTTTAAATTATGAAAAAAATAGCTCAGCAGTTATCAAAATCATCAAACAGGAAGGCAGTAACCTGCATAGTGCACCTGCACATTCCAGTCACTAGGGAGGACCAGACTCCCTCTCTGACATCCTTAACTCAAGCACTGTGTTTCCAGCGAATCAACCAATCCATTCTGAAAACTTTTATAAGAGTGTAATCAATTAGTAATTATTTAAAAATCATCCTATTAATTTTGGTAACTTTATAGAGATCATGTGAAGGCATATGTAGATTATTTAATGAATTCTCTTTGGAAAGAAGTAGGTTACCATTGGAAAAACTAGTCAGCTGCAAGATTAAAAGGATCTCTGGTTCCTTATGGGGCCAGGAGGAACAGGAACAGGGAAGAAGTAGTCACAAGACTTCTCCTTGAATACATTCTGACATCTTCATTTTGAACTACTGTCAGTTATTACATATTCAAAACATTAACAGAATTTTAAAACTGTCTATTTTAAGAAAATTAAAAGCCCTACAGATTATCTTGAACCTGCAAACAATAATATAGGGTTTAAACACAGAGGAAGATATAGTGCTTGTATACCTCTTATAACTATAAACTTTATTAGTGGCAGTATATGACATTCAATAAGTCTAAATGAAGAAAATGGAAGAGCCTTATTGAGGACAATTTAAACTGATACAAATAAAGACATGAACATAATCCATATTTGATCAGCAATATCTTATTACCCAGATTTTGACTGAATTTGCAAAAGAAGATAGAGCAAAAGCTAAAGAAAATATTGAAAATACGTGTAAAATATTTTTAGGTTAATCATTTATGTGAATAAAATGTGTTAAATGTTTGGTTAATTAGCATTAGCATTAAACATTAAAGAACAGTTCAATAAGATTGGATAGTCGTTTCCAATCTTATTGAAGCATTAGGAGAAATACCTAATGTAGATGATGGGGTGATGGATGCAGCAAACCACCATGGCACGTGTATACCTATGTAACAAACCTGCACGTTCTGCACATGTATACAAGAACTTAAAGTATGAAAAACAAATAAAATTCCTCTTATAAGTTAATAATTTACCTAATTTACATATTTCATATTTTGTTAAAGTAGACATAATAGGAATTAATTATTGATATTAATTCCATTTATTAGATAGTACATTCATTGACTACTATAATGGTTTAACTCATATGAAAGAATGGCTAACATTCATGAGTATAGGAAACATGTATATGCATCATGTATAAATGTATGTGTATAAATACATATGAATATGATAATTCTGGAACGATTTCTATGATTATTTATGAAAAGATTAAAATTATGAGTAGTTTCTGGATGGAAGAGCAGTCTGGCTGAAACATCTGCCTCCTTAGTGATCATCAGGCTGGCTATATGTGGTGTGGCTTGCTGAACCAGTATCTCTTTCCTTTTTGATCTCTCCACCTGCATCACCTGCATATCTCCCAAATTGCTTCCTCCCCTCTGTAAGCTTCCTCCCCAGATTCACATTTACGTGGATAGCTGGAGTGCTAGAAATGAATGACAATGTTGTACGAGCTCTGGCTTACAAGAGACCTGAAAGTCCTTACACATACCCAAAGGCTGTCCTCATCCTCTCTGCTGCCTGAAGCCTAAGCAGAAATTCAGTTCTTTTTAACAGGGTTACCACAGAGGGATGGCAATGGAGAGAAATGGGCACTGATATCCTGACTGCATTGTGCTTGCTAGACCACAAGTCCTAGTTGGGGGCTGGACCTGTATGTTTCTAGTTCAAAATGAAATGTCCTGTGAGCTAGTGTGAGCCCTGGCCCTTTTGTTTTCTCTAATATTCCTCTTCTCGCAATGAAGCGTAAAGTATTACATATATACTTTTGGTAAGTAATTTTAAAGTGCACACTCTTGAGGTTACAGTCAAACAGATTAAATTTCTTTCTTTTCTTTTTTCTTTCTTTCTTTTTTTTTTTTTTTTTGACGCAGGGTCTCCCTCTGTTGCCCAGGCTAGAGTCCAGTGGCATAGTCACAGCTCACTACAACCTCGACTTCCCAGACTCAGGTGATCCTCCCACCTCAGCCTCTGGAGTAGCTGGGACTAGAGGCGTGCACCACCACACTCAGCTAATTTTTGTATTACTTGTAGAGACAGAATTTTGCCATGTTGCCCACGCTGGTCTTGAACTCCTGAGCTCCAGTGATGCTCCCACCTCTGCCCCACAAAGTGCTGGGATTACAGATGTGAGCCATCGTGTCCGGCCTGGCACAATACATTTCCTCAAGATAATCAATTAGACTACTTTTGTCTAGATTAATACAAGTGTGACTTCTTTCCTGAACTTATCTCTCCCTCTGTCTCTCTCTTTCTTACCCCTCTACTCCCATTTCTTCCCATTCAATATTTCTCTCTCTTTCTACGCCTGATCTCAACTCTAAGACCTTGAGGAAAACAAAATTATTTCTGCCTGGGCTTTTGATGCAATCCTCAAATTTGGGTTGAAACAGTTTTCTCTGCAGCCATCTGCCACCCAAGCTGTTTTCATTCCTCCTTGAATTCTCATTTCTAAAACAAGGGAGGGACCAAGGGCATATGCTGCCAAAGTTCAGGGAGCTTATGCATATGCTGCCGAGGGCATATGCGTAAGCTCTCTGAACTTATCCCTTTGACTCCAGTATGCAATAGGTTTTTTTGTGGCTGGCTTCTAGTCACCTCACTTCCTTCCCCCAGGCAGCTTCCTTTTCGGATCACACTATCAGGAGTCACCCTATCTCAAGGTATTTGTCGCTTTACTAGTCCACCAATAAACTGTCAACTTCTTACTCTTTCTATACATAACTTCTCCAAAACTGGAGTTGTACCAAAATACATGAGGTTTTTTTAATGGACGTATTAAGCAAAAGAAGTACAATGGCAACATATGTCCTATTTAACTAGAAAGAGAGGTACATACAGCCAGAACACTGGACCTGTTACTCAATTCTGGCAGTATAGCATCTGACAAGAAAAAAAGTTAAGGGCAAGGCTAAGATACTTAGTATAGAGCAAAATTTTAAAAAATGTGGGGCCCAACTGAAGAACAGACCTTAAACTAGTCCATGACTGGAATCCACTGTTATATGTCTAGATTCATAGAAGCCTTGTAATAATATGCAAAATTTGCATGTGTTAATTTTTCTGGGGAGAGATCGCACAGATTTCATTAACTTCTCAGAGGGAATCTGTGACCCAAATAAGGTTAAGATGCTGAAGGAGAATCAGTGACAAAAATATTAAAAGAAACTTACCTTAAGTAACTGATAAAATTATCTAATATTTAGCCTATTTTAAGTACAAATACTAAATAATTTGAATAAATATAAAAATGGTCGATTCATTTGTAGGAGTATACAATGCATCCAAATAAGTTTTTCAAGTTCCATTCCAAACACATCATATATGATTAAGAAAATGTGAAAGTATCTTTCCGCTTTATTGGAGTAGAGTTGACAAAAATTATAAATATTTAAGGTATACAACTGAATGTTTTGATATATACATACAATGTGTACCACAATCTAATACCTCACATAACAATTTTCTTTTTTCTTTTCTGTGATGAGAACACTTAAGATATACCCTTTTAGCAAATTTCAAACACACAATACACTATTACTAACTATAGTCACATTGCTGTACATTCAATCTCCAGAATTTATTTATCTTACATAATTAAAACTTTGTGCCCTTCCACCAATATTTCACCATTTCCTCTTCACCCAGCCCCTGGCAAGCACCATTCTACACTCTAATTCTATGAGTTTGACTATTTTAAATTCCACATATAAGTGAGATCATGAAGCATTTGTCTTTCTGTACCTGGCTTATTTCATTTAGCATAATGTCCTCCAGGTTCATCCATGTAGTCAGTCACAAATGACAGGATTTCTTTCTTTTTTAAGGATAATATACATACACGCATATACATACATTTATATCATATTTTCTTTATGCATTCATCCATTGGTGGACATTTAGGTTGTTTCCATATCTAGGCTACATGAATAATGCTGCAATGAACTGATTTTATTTCCCTTTAATGTATACCCATAAGTGGATTGCTGGATGATCAGGTGGTTCTATTTTTAACTTTTTGAGAAAACTCCCTACTCTTTTCCATAATGGCTGTGCCAATTTACATCCCCATTAATAATGTCCAGGGTTCTGTTTTCTCCACATCTTCACCAACTTTCTGATAATCACCATTCTAACTGGTGTGAGGTAATAATTCATTGTAGTTTGGATTTGCATTTTCCAAATAATTATATATTCTGGTTATTTAACCCTTATCATGGAGAACCTCTGCTAGGGCAGTGCAGAAGGGAAACATGGGGTCAGAGCCCCCGCACAGAGTCCCTACTGGGGAATCAATTAGTGGAACTGTGAGAAGAGGGCCACCATCCTCCAGACCCCAGAATGGTAGATCCACTGACAGCTTGTACCGTGAGCCTGGAAAAGCAACAGGCACTCAACGATAGCCCATGAAAGCAGCCAGGAGGAGGGTATACCCTGCAAAGCCACAGAGGCAGCACTGCCGAAGGTTGTGGGAGCCTACCTCTTACATCGGTATAACCTGGATATGAGACATGGAGTCAAAGAAGATCATTTTAGAGCTTTAAGATTTGACTGCCTCACTGGATTTTGGACTTGCATGTGGCTTGTAGCCCCTGTGTTTTAGCCAATTTCTCTCATTTGAAATGGCTGTATTTATCCAATGCTTGTACCTCCATTGAATCTAGGAAGTAACTAACTTGCTTTTATCTTTATAGCCACATAGGATGAATAAACTTCCCTTGTCTCAGATAAGACTTCAAACTGTGGACTTTTTAGTTAATGCTGAAATTAGTTAAGACTTTGGGAGACTGTTGGAAGGCATGATTAGATTTTAAGTGTGAGGACATGAGGTTTGGCAGAAGCCAGGGGCAGAATGATATTGTTTGGCTCTGTGTCTCTACCCAAATCTCATCTTGAATTGTACTCCCCTAATTCCCATGTGTTGTGGGAGAGACCCGGTGGGAGATAATTGAATCACAGGGGCAGTTTCCAACATACTGTTCTCGTGTAAGTGAATAAGTCTCATGAGATCTGATGGTTTTATAAAAAGAATCCCCTGTTGCTTGGCTCTCAATCTCTCTTGCCACCACCATGTAAGAAGTGTCTTTCACCTTCTACCATGATTGTAAGGCCTCCAAAGCCATGTGGACCTGTGAGTCCATTAAAACTATTTTTCTCTCCAGTCTTGGGTATGACTGGGGAGAAAAACAGTTGTAACAGCAGTGTGAAAACAGACTAATATAATGATCTCCTCTAGAACAGGTTTTCACTTAAAGTCTATTTTGTCTGATATAAGTGTAGCCACCCCTGCTCTCCTTCAGTAACTATTTCCATGGAGTATTTTTTTCCAACCTTTCATTTTCAATCTACGAGTGTGCTTAAGAATAAAGTAAGTCTCTTGAAGACAGCATATTGCTAGATCTTAGTTTTAATCCATTCAGCCACTCCAGCCTTTTGATGAAAGAGTTTAATCCATTTAAATTTAATGTAATTATTGATAAGTGAGAACTTCCTATTGTCATTTTGCTAGTTGTTTTCTGTCTGTTTTGCAGTTGTTTTTTTTGAAAGAAAGAAAAAGAAAAGAAAGAAAGAGTGAAAGAAAGAAAAAAAAAGAATGTAAGAGAGAAAGAAAGAGGAAGAGAAAGAGGGAGAGAGAACAGGATTCTTGTTCTATTGCCCAGGCTAGAATGCAGTCTAAAAATGGGTATTAAAA